>PVKN010002993.1:0-39576 GCA_004027915.1 Capromys pilorides
GAGCCCTCCCACCTCGATGCCCCTCAGCCTACTGGTAAATGATCCTGAAAGTTCTTATGGGTCTAGGACAGCAGTGGTGAACCTATGGCATACGTGCCATGGCAGAATATCTATATCATGAATGTTCTAAGAGGTTTCCCATCACTTGCCTGGAAGATTAAATTACTGCAAAGGAAGTTCATTAACTGCAAATAGAATTGAGAAACAGCTTATTCCTTCCCATTCCTCTCCGCTCTTGCTCTGTGCCCTGGGAGGATGACCTACACAGATAGCATAAATGGGTTTTCTTTCTCTCTGACTTCCAGTTCAGCGAAAGATCAGAGGGCAGGAAGGAAGGTTAAAGTATATGTTTTCTACCTTCTGTCGTGCCAGGTATCAATTCAACAGGAATGATATTTCTTTGCTTAAAGCTACAAAAACCTTAGGGACTTGCTTCCCTGGCCTATAGCTGCCAATGGGTCTCAGAAACAGGTCTTTCTTGGTCCTCTTCCCTTCCTCTAAGGCAAGTGATAGCTTATTGTTCTTAGTAGATTCTGGGTGTTACACCATTCTTCTGTTGGTTCCTTTTTGTCCTTCTTATAACTTTATAAACAGTCCCCTAGAGAGGCCTCTCTGGTTCTCATCTCCATCTGGGAAGTTTATATTTATAATCCTATGGATAAGTTACTGGCATCCCACCAAGTTAATTCCAATCTATCACTTCCAGTGCAACCCGCAGCAAGAACAGACACTAAGGCATATTGTAGTTTTGGGGAGCCAAGGGGTCCTAGGTCCAGCCATGGTGATGACTATCCAGAACAAAGGTCTTGACTCAGGGTCAAACCCAAGGTTTATCCATTCATGAAGAAAGGAGTGGTTTGAGGATGAGTAACTGTGAGAAGTGTGGGAGTAGGTGAATGCTGTGAGTTGGGCTAGGTAAGAGCCCTGCAATGACCTCTGCAGTATGCAGAGAGGAGGATATGCAGAAAGTGATTTGCATTACACAACTGAGATAGTATCTATTGTTTTGGGGTTGGTGCTTCAGCTCTGATGTGTAATCTTTTAAACCACAGGATGTCATAGCATGTATCTCCAGGCTCAATCGCAGCCAACAGCAGGGAGCACTGATTCATCATCTCATCTTGATCTGGCTCACACTAGGGAGCAGCAGGTGGGAATTCCCAGGAAGCACACCTGCCATCTTCAAAGATGACCAGCAGCACCTCAGCTAGACCAATATGTGTTGCTTAAAGCTAACATAAGTCCTAGCCAGCTCTGCACATGGAAATAGGATCAAGTTCAGCCAAAATGGAGACAACTTCTCCTCTTTCAATGAGAGTCAACCAAGTGGTCCTCCACAAATCCTTTTGTTAATCTTTGCTTTAAGGGTAGGGTACGGCAGGGGAACCTAGAGCCTCAAGCATGCTAAGTAAGCACTCTACCACTAAGATACACCTACTCTTTTGAGTGTGTCATTTTTTCCCTGAATTTTAAATTGGTACTGGAAGTATCCCTAGGAAACAGGACCTTAACATGGGATTTCAGGATTGAGTTACTCACACATGTGCTAAAAGTACTGATAAGGTTTCTAAGGGTAGATGGAACAATGATGATCTATGACATTACACTTCAAATGATCACTAGTGATGGCCTACAACTGAGTGCAGTAAACATAAAGACCTGGCAGCTCTGACTCTGTCACCATAATAGGTGATTACAAGGAGCCTTGGATAGGCTAACTGCTGCCTATTGCTCTAAAGACAATATAGATATTCCTCATTTAATGACCTACCTACTTGATGACTAATCAGACTTTCGACTTACATTCAGGCTTCCAACACAGGAATGTGAGCAGCAGTGTGGACTAATGGTGGCTTCTGGTCTGCATCTGATTCTATGCTATGAGAGGTCCACAGAGTCCTCAGTGGATATGCTGTCTATAACGTGTTGTCTACAGCATTTTCTCAAAAGTGAATGCAGCTATCTTAGGACCACAGACTGCAGACCCAAGTCAGATGGTACAGCTGACAAAACTGCAATGGTAAATGAGCGAACTTTTATAATGGTATCATGAAGTTTATGAAGCAAAAAAGAAAATGACAAAATAGACCACACTAGTAGGATTCTTCTCGAAAGCTACAGCCAGGACCCCTATTACTAGTTCTATTCCTACTTAGTCAGCCCCCTTACCTGGGCCTTGTGCATCTCCTACTCTTCATTTCAGTGATCACACTGACCAGCACTTTGATTCAATGACTAAAATAATAGCTTGAATGTCTTTTTGTACAGTTCTGTACATCTTGTTTATAGAACACCAATCTTTTTTTTCTACGGCACACCTTATTTATACAGTACTGTCATCTTGCTGATGTACCATGCAATACAGTTACATTATAGTACTGCATAGAAAAGTCATGCAAATAAAAGTTATCAAGTTGCAGTTTCCTCTGACCATGTCTTTATTCTGTATATTACAATGTACATGCTATACACAATTCTTCATTTAATGCTCTAGAAAAGGAAAACATGAAAACGCAAGCATAAAAAAAGATGATAAACCAGGAACATTTGCGACAGTTTGGGGAGGAGTTCCTTATCACTTGTGATTGAAAGGCAGATATAGCCAAGGACTAAGCAAAATGTTTAAGTATGAAAATATATATCTCTTATACTATAGCAGTGGTATTCAACAAGGAGTTATTTGCCTTCAACGGAACATTTGGCAATACCTAGAGACATCGATGGTTGCCACAACTGTATTGTGGTTATTTCTGTGGTTATAACTGTGGTTATTTCTGACATCTAAGAAGTGAAGCTGCATGTCATGGCTTCTATATGGTTGTTCCCTCAATGAGGCACACAGTTACAGGTAGAGCTTTTCAGAAGTGGATGGAATTAGGGTGTGTGATGCTAAGATCAAGGATGTGATGTTGTAGTTAATCTACTGCATGATGCCAGGATGAAGACTGCCCCACTCTAGATGAGAGTGCTGCCTGTCCTAAGAATAGCTATAAGGAAAAGAGGGTGCCAGCTTGTTACTTTTCTTTGCTGCTTGCTCCTCCACTGCTTTGCTGCCTTCTGCCTGCCATAAGCTGTTTTCTCTCTGCGGTGCCACCCTGCCTTGGAGCCAGTCAACTATGGACTGAAACCTCTACAAACTTCAAGACAAAATAAACCTTTCCACCTTTAACTTTGGGAAATAAAGTAAAAAAGGAAAATGAGAAAACAGACCACACTAATGGGATTCTGTCTCAGCAACGAGAAAAGTAACTAAGAGACCACATTTCTCTGACGAAAAACCTTGCATTCATTTACTAATCTAACAAATCTGAGTCAGCAAAAAATAATCAGCAACCATTCACTTTCACATGGCAGGGAGAGCAGCATACCTTTATCATTTATCTGGAAGTCATTATTCTCTCTCCCATTCTCTGTCACAAAATAGCCTTAGTTATCTTGTTTAGCCCATAGAAAAATCACAATAGTCTACTATAATTATTATTCGAATTATACCTACTAAGAAGGAAGGTACCTACTAACATAACATATATTTTAGCAAGGCATGGATGAATAAACTCACAAGACCTCAAAAACCTGTCACATAACTGACATTTTTAAGACTACAGTAATAGAGAACATATAGCTATGCCTTCATAAAATGACAAAAATCTTGTTTTCCCTTCCACCATTTACTTCAAGGAAAAGTACAACACTTGCCTGGATCTCTTTGGATGGTAAAGGAAACCTACTATATCTGGGCACCTCACTCTAACCTCTCGCTGGATAACTATTTAATATCTAGTTTAGAGAGTTTCTACAGAAACTGCATTATCATTTGATGACCTGCATATCCAATTATACTACAAATGTCTATAGCAGATAGAGATGTTATATAGAGCAAGAACTAGTAGGGCAACTATACCACAAACCCCAATCTTCTAGAGTAAGAACTCTTCTAATAATAGGTCTTTGTTACGTGGCTTCTCACTGCCTACTAAGTCCTGGCCAACATCAAGCACCAGACCACTGTCTACTAGATGACTATGGATTCAAGTCACCCATCACAAAGTGAGTTATGTGATCCACTGAACCATAAATACAGAAACCTGTTGTCAATGGTAATGGTGTGTATAGCACCAACCCTGAAAATGTCAAGAAGATAAGAGTACACTGTACAGCTTGTGGCTTAGAATCCCAAGGTGCATATTCTTAATGCCTCACCACATCCATCTCAGCCCCACACCTCACAAACAGCTCCTTACAATCAATAAGTAGGAGAGAAACAGATGGTCTACCTTACTGGTGGTTTGCACAGCATGCTAAAATGAATCTGAATGGACAATTTATTTCAATTTCAATCAAGGGTGATCCTAAGAGATAATGGTAAAGAGAAATCACCCCAGTGGACAGAATGCTAGCAAGTGCATGTAGTTATCCATATCATATGGAAGAAGAGAAAGCCTGCTAAACCTGCCCTGATTATAGAGTTGCTAACAAGTAGAAAGCAGATCAGGAACATAAGTAAGACTGAAACAACCCAGAGACAGGTAAGAGGAAGGACTACACAGAGTGAGAACCACATGTGAGATGATGTCCGCATATCCCGCATGTGTCCTCACCACACTTGCTGCACGGAGCGCTCCCGGGAATCAGAAGGACGGAGACGTCTTCTGATGAGTACCCTAGGCACCCATTTCCCCAGACGCTCCACTACCTGATCATAGGCTCATGTAGCCATGGAGACAGGAGCAAAGGCTACTCACGTACACAACTCTGCCTTGATCTTGTATGAACAAAGGTTTAGATCACACCGCTGGATTAAAAACAAGCAATAAGCCCATCAGTCAGAGTGCTGGCAGAAGACCAGTAAGTGGTTGGTTAAAAAACCAACCATATCGAATGGCTGATGAACAATCAAAGTTATAATAGTCAACTTAAGCCTCATGATTAGCTGCAAAACAGACTGAAGAATGCATGTTTCACTTTAATTGTTTGCATTGTTTCTCTTTCCCACACATTACCATATACAAAGGGCATGAGCAAATGCTCACATTTTAATTCCTGGAAAGAGTACAACTGAGTTGACACCACAGTGACATCCAGGACCTGGTAGGACTTTGTGTTCCCATTGTGTTAGGGATACAGGTTTTTCCTTTCAGAAGAGCAAAGCAGAGCAGGAGGTAAACATTCTAGATAGCCTCCATCTGCCCTGCAACACTACTCTCTACTGTCTCCACGTCCTGCTCTGTGTCCAGGCTGATGGACCCAGACAGACTATGGTGCTTTCTGGGTGCTTTGCCCAAGAGCAGTACCAGCAGAGATCTATGACAGGAGAACACAGAGATTGAAGTGTCTATTCCCCCACTGTCTATATGCCAAATATCAACCAAGAATAGCTGTGCTCCTGCTTCCGGAGGTTGCATGGAAAAGATCTGTGATCCTGCATTTGATTGAAATTTGGGCTGGCCAATGGAAATTGCAAGTATCCTGTATTGTTTATCTCTGAGCCCCTGGATGATGGACCCATTCTCTAGTTTCTCTGAGATTGTAAGGGTTGGCCATGCTTATCAAGTTTGGAGCGGCATTCATTAGCCCATTGTTTCCCTTTTCTACATCTCAGACAAAGCCCAGGAGCAGTCTCGTTACTCTTATCTCCTTTTTTCTTTTTATCTTGTCCTTTTCTGCAATCTTTTCTCATATGACTCACCTTTCCACACTTAAAACATTTGGTAAATTTTGTTTAAAAAAAGACTGTAAGGCAGCTGCCAATAAATTAGCTTTGTATGGCTCTGAGCCAATATCAACACAGGCCTTAATATATTCTTCCAACGATGCACCCTGTGCCTTCAAGGGACCCAGAGCCTTTTGACATTTGGTATATTCATTCTCAAAAGATGAAGTTTTTAACAATAAATTTCTCAGATCTGGTACTCTTACTATTTTATGTATAGTTTCCCTTAATCAGGAAACAAAATCTATATATGGCTTCTTATTAGATTGGAGAACCTTAGCAAATGACTTTTGAGCATCCCCACGTCTTTCCACCTTTTCCCATTCCCATAAACAACAAATTCAAGTTCGTACAATAGCCATATCATCATATTGCAATTGGGCTTGGATCTCAAGCCAGGCCCCTGATCCAGCGAGTTTATCTGATGAAACATTAACTGGGGGATTTTGTCCCAGATAATCCTCTCTTGAATATCTGCTGCATCTTTCCACCAAGCTCTAAAGTGCAAATAGTGGCTTGGTTCTAAAATTGTATGGCACAAAACTTCCCAATCATGAGGAATTAACCTATGTTCCTTTGCTAATCCTTGTATTAATCCAATTACATAAGTTGAATGCATACCATAGGCCATAACAGCTGCTTTAAATCTTCAATAACCTTAAATGCCAGAGGTTGGTGTTCTCACTGTACATAGCCCTGGGGAAATTGAGCATTTGGTGGGTATTGTTGAACCACTGCAGGAAAAATACCCAAAGGGGGCAGAATAAGTTTCAGGATCTCCCTGCTGTCTCCCTTGCATAAGAGCCTGAGATATCACACTTTTATAAACTTTTATGGGGGCTTCTTTCCTCATACAGAGGAGCAGAAGGGTTAAAAGATGGCAGTAAGGGCTGAATTTTTGTGAATTGAGATGGAGGAACTACAGGGGTAGAGACCTCCATTTTTTCAATTGATTTAGAAATCAGTTGTGATAATTGCTTTACCTGAGCTCGTAGCTCACATACCTCATTCTTAGTTTTCTTTTGTTTTACATCCTCCAAATCCTCAGATTCTGAGGTGGTGGTTTGGAATGCCATAAACATCCTTTTAGGACTCAGTTTGTTAGATTCATCCCAGCTATAGAGCATCGAGAGACTTAAAGAACCAACACTCTTAGTAATCCGAGGAGCGCCTTCATGTAGGGGGTCTTGACAGGGTGCAAACTTATCATAATCACGCATCACAGGGTTCCCTTGCTCTGTTTTCATCCTTTTGTTATGCTAGCATCTACATTTGAGAGGGAAGCAGAGGTCTTAAAAAGGTCTCATGTGCAGGTTTATATTTGTGCGGAAGCTGCTCTTGAGGTTTATCAGTATCAGCATCTGAAGCTGACCTGCTCAAATATTTCTTAGACTCTTTCTTCTGAGTCCAAATGCAATGGTTCCAAAGTTAAGGAAATTAAACGACAAAGAGACCATACAGAAAGAGGAATTGGTTCCCCATTTTGGTGATGCAGTGCTCTCATAACTTGCTTCCAAACTTTTAAGTTTAAAGCAGCCTTTCCCTTAGGTCGAAACCAATAACAATGCCTTTTTATAAGGGAAAATAATTCCTTGAAACTCTTAGGTTTCACTTTACACCCGATGTTTTAAGTAACTTCCAAATAAGACAGACATACTCATTTTCTACTGAAGCGGAATTTCCCATTACTCTGAGCTTTTCCCGTTGGTCTTGCCTACTCTGGGCATACTTTTCCCACGCGATCAGGCCTCTCTTAACTCACCTATGGTCGTCTTCTGTGCCCCATGTTGGGCACCACTTGTTGTATGTTATGAGTTAGTGCCAAAAGAAACAACAACAAGACCCGATGAATGTAGCTCAGAGGTCTCACTGAGACTTGTCTCTCTCCAAGTGAGCCCTGAGCTCCAGAAGCATCTCAGTTTTATTTAGGGCCAAAGAACATGCTCACATGCATAATCACTTTAGTAAAGAAAGACTATAATCTCTGTTGATCTTCACTATTTGTCTAAAGCTAGGCTCACACAAATGTTAAATAAAAAGATTACAAGGAGGGGAGGAGATAACCATTAACATCCCAAGTAAGGGAGGAGACAACAATTAAGGAGCCATCAGGATAAACTGTTACTGCCTCCTTGAATCCCAGCTTTCTGGAATCCCCAAGTAACAGATTACAACTGTTCCTGGACTTTGTTTATTGTTCTCCACTTCTTAAGATGCTAGTTTCTTATCTCTACAGGGTTAAGGCCACACATTCTGTTTGTAGCCTGCCTGCCAACACTACAGCTCTCTCAGAGTTCCAGAAAGGGCTCCTTCTTTTGATGTCACATAACAGTGGTTTCACCCCAGAGTGCACCTTCATTATCCTTAATCATGCCTATGTCTTTATGAACAGTCCCTTTTTAACCTCTTAATTACCCTTTTGATTTCTATCTTTCTATGAAGAACCTAACTGATACAAACACTTTCTTTTTTCAGCACAGAAAACTGAGGCCTAAGGAACAGATGGGCCCAGCTCCTCCCTGGCCTCCTGTGAGATGCACCCTAGGACCTCACACAGACATCCAGAAATCTCTCTGTCTGTATGCAGTTCATAAAATGGTCTGTAGGCTGGTGAGAATGCTTTCAGACAGTAATCCTCCAAGCGGATACCTCACAGCCTTAGTAGAGAACCTGTGCATGCCATCTGCTGGCATGATGCCACAGAAGAGACTCATGTGAACAAGTAGTACCCCTGGCCTGATTTATCAGCCCCTGGCTTAAATGTATGGCCCAGCTTCCTCTGCCTGCATGAGCCCCAGTGGGGCCCGGATAGTCACCCCTTAGACAGTCTTGCAGCTTCCCATCCCCCATTCATTCACACACACAGAGCTCTTCTCACACAGCACAGCAGCAGGCATGGGGATTGTCTTGGTTACCATTCCCTTAGTGCTGGGACAAAATACCCAACACCCAGAATTAAGGAAGGAAAGGTTTATGTAGCTCACAGTTAGTGGAGGTTTCAGTCCATAATCAGCTGGCTCCAAGGCAGGACGGCACATGACACAGACCAGCTGTCCATGGCAGTGGAAAAACAGCGAGAGCAAAGGGAGGCACAGCTCAGGCAGGCAGCTAGCTGGCCTCTCTCCCCTCCTCACATTGTAGCGCAAATTACCTGCCCTAGAGTGGGCGCAGCACCCACACCCACAATAATGGATCACAAGCTCCAGAAGCTGCCCCACGACTGCATGAGGCTTTGGGGGAACACCTTGACACAAACCATAACAGGGATATGAATGATCTGTGTTATTTCACAAGGCTAATGAAAGATTTTCTAGTTGACACCATGTGAGTAAGTGCCCACAAAGTCCATGTACTGAAGGCCGGGTCATCAGCCTGGGGCACTACACAGAGATTATGGAACCTTAAGGAGGAGTGGCCTGGTGAGAGGAAGTGATGTCACTGGGGACATGGCCTTGAAGGGGATTCTGGGACCCCAACCACTCCTCTTTCTGTGATGTGTGGCCTCTCCACATGTCCAAAAGCAGTGAGGCCAACTGATCATGGACTCCAGAGTTCCACAACTGAGAGCCAGAAGAGAGCTTTCCTCCTCACAAGCCGGTCCTCTCAGACACCTCATCACAATGATAGGAAGCTAATCCACTAGACAAACAGATCACTTCTAAGATAGATAGGAAAAGGTTAAATGCCAAAAATGGAAAAGTATGCAACTAATAACGACAGTTACGAAGAGATTGAAATAGTACAGAAAGGCCAGGGACAGAGCTCAGTGGTACAGCACCTGCCTGGCAACAAGAGGTCCCAAGTCCAAGGCCTGGTACAAAAAAATAAAAAAAGGAAATGAAACAGCACAGAAAATGGTTATGGCAAAATCTTAAGAGAAAACAAATAGGATACAAAATCCTATATGTGCTTTACACAGTGTAAAATACTTAAGAAAATATACTAAATGATAATAGTGACATGTAGGGTGACATTTATCTGCATTTCACGACTTTCTTACAACAGAAAAAATTGCCTTAATTACATAACTATTCTCTTAAATAATCCAGCTGCAGATAGGAAACCAAAACCCCTTCAGGATGCCACATCCACCTCCAACTCCCTCCCAAGACAACTGTTTTTCAGCTTGCTTTGTTGATTTCTTGTGTACGTGGGGAAACAAACTTATATTCCTGCAAGGTTTTTAGTGCAAATAGTACTCTGTACAGCTTATTCTGCGGCTTCACTTTACTTCATAGAGCTTGCGGATCTTCCCACCATACTGTACACATACGCAGATTGAGGATTTTTCCACTCTAATAGTTGGCTCTAGTATGGCTATTCCTCCACTTCTTTACTACTCAGGACACTTAAGGATGCTTGCACTTTGTCACTGTTAACAACAAATGGCAATGAACAATCCCCTAGACATCTCTTTGCCCACATGGAGGACTGTGTTTCCAGAACAGACGTTAGCAAGTGAAGTTTCTCCTGGGCTTTGGATGGTTTTAAAGTCCCCATAGATAAGTCAGATCCCCCCCGCCCAAACTCCCATGGCTACTTCAGGAAAAACTAGAGGTCTTAGCTAGCCAGTGGACTAGGACTACAAAGGTGCAGCTCCCCACCATCCTTAGGGTCCTGAGTGCGGCTGAGTGACTGGCCAGCCACCAGGAACACAGACCCTCCACACTTGCATATCAGATACGCCCCCGGATCAAGTCATTCTGGTTCAAGTCGTGACCAGTAGCATCAAGTTTTGTGTTCAAATCATGAAAAGATGCCTAGCCTGGGCAGAAGTGTTTCTCAAAGACATCCCACCTCCCACGGAAGCCCACACAGACTTCTCGGGCAGGAAAGCACTGGTTTCTCAAAAACACTGTTCCTTTGGGGGCTGAGAAGCCATGCATTACAGTATTCTAGATGCTCAACTTCTGGAAGGAACATAACTTGCTCTACAGTTTTGTTGCTTTCCCAGGAAATCTTGTCTTCAGCTGCAGAAATAATGTAGATCCCAGCTTGGCACAATCACAGCTAACGTGGGCTCCCTCTGGGCCCTGTGCTCCAAGAAGGGTTCCCAGGAGCTCCCAGCCCACAGAAGCCTGGATGGCATGACATCCACTCTGTGCATCTGACAGGTGGGGTACTGGGGAGGAAGCCTCTGGCCTTTGGTACCCCAGGTAAAGCTCTCTCTAAAATGCCCCTCAGAAAGGCCCAGAACAGGCCTCAGAAAGGCCCAGAACTGGCCTCAGAAAGGCCTTCTGGCTCCCAGCACCTTTCTTTTCATTCCAAAGCAAAGGCCTAGGCCCAGAGTGAGGCAGGCATCCGCCCAGGACCTCACCATCCTTCCTGGGGTTCTTCTAACGAAGCCCATGCCAGAAACCACCCCACAGTAGGGGTGAAGCCTGTACAGAGCAACATCATAAAAGACACCTGGGTTCAGAAAAGAAGGCTACTTCTTGCATCTATGACAGGAAGGAAGAGGACTCAAGGAGGAGGACAGCTACGAGTCCCCACCAGCTCCAGGTCCCCATTTTGAACTTGCTAACAGAATCCACGCTGTCAGACAATGAGGAGTCACCCAGAACATGTCCCAAAAGCCTCTCCCTGGCTCCCCTCCCAGTCCTATCCCCCCAGCCTTCTCCCAGGAGACCCCCACAGCATTTGAGCTCATCACCCCACCTCCTCTCCTGTTTCCTAGTGGTCTGCTACACGGTGAGCAGAAAGATCTTTCCTCATATAAAAAAATTACACATTGTTACTTTCATGCCCCAAAACTTCCAGTAACATCTACCGCTCCTGGAAAAGTTACAGTTTCACACAGGCCCCCGGGTCCCCAATGATGGCGCGCCTACCCACGCTCCCCACCCTTCGGTCCACCTCAATGGCTCCCTGCTGTTCCTTCAACAGGCAAGGTCTGTCACAGGCTCCCCAGCAGCAGACCCTGGGAGGAGAGTCATGTGGAAGCTGTTTATTAGTCAAATGTTCCCATGAAAATCCACCAGGGCTGTGAGCAAGAAGGAACAGGAAGGGAAGGAAGCCCAGAGAGCAAAGGCTGCCTGGTGAAGTCCACAGCAGGTACCTGTGACTCCAATCCTCCAGGGAGTCCTGGAAACAGGACAGCTGACTCCTTGAGCTTGTCCCTACCAGGGCAGGGGGCAGAATGTAGATCCCCTTATATCATCAGTCATCAGTTACAGCAGCCCTCAAGAGGGCTGAAAGCTCCTGGGTGCCTCCTGCTCTGTGAGGAGGGATAGCCACCGAGGTCAGTCTGCCAACTAAGAGCCAGAAGCCAGGACAGAGTGACAGGGAGGAGGGGTGCATGAGCAGGATAATGGGATTGGGAATGTGAGCGGAGCAGCAGCAGTGACTAGGTCTCTGTGTCTTCCTGTGATGCCCTCACTCCGTCCACAAAAGCGTCTGCTCCAAAGGTTCTACGGACCCCACTCCTGCAGGGACCGTCCTTCTGCCCCATGGCCTCCATAACCTCAGTCCACCTTGGGCAGCCAACGATTCCAGCCACCAGAAATGATCCTGTTTCTGCTTTCTTGCCAGCACTGTTGGCATTGTCCGCTGGACTAGCAGGGCAGGACCTGGACTGGCTGGTTCTTATCTTGTATCCTCAACATTCAGCATAAGACACGTCTTAAGCACTTTCTGTTGGGACTGCCTGGCCCACGTTGGGGCAAATTTTACATAGCTTTTCATTGACTTAAGCCCCGTATGCACCTGTAATATTTGCTACTATCTGTTCCTTACCACTCTGATTCTCAGAATAATCTAGTGAACAGGCACTATTATTTTCCTCAATTTGTCCTCAGGACAGAGACACAGCAGTTCTGGTTCACAAACTAGAAGAAGGCAGAGCAGGGCACCCAGCCCAGAGCCGTCGGTTCCAGGTGCAGGGCTTGCTCGAAGCCTGTGCTGTCGGGCGATTACCTGCCCCAAAATCGGTGTCAGCAGCCTCTGCAGCTCAAGGTGGTGTCGCAGATTCTCCCAAACTCCAGAACAGGTGGAAAGTGAAAGCCAGCACTCCGACCCCAACGCCCTGCCTCCACCACGAGTCCCTAGGAGCAGACTCCCTCGGGTGGGCGGTCTGACTGGATTCCTGAGCCTCACTGTCTCACAGCCACTGTCAATGGACTCAGCCTCCTGCACTGGCCCGCAGGGGATCATTTCTAGCCTGCTCCCTAGAAGGGAGACACTGCCCCCAGGCTGAGGAAGTCTCTCGCCCTCTCTCGTCCTAGTCACACACACTAGGTTCCCAAGCTGTGGTACTATAAAGATCCAGACCTCTTGCAGCCAATAATGCAGTGCATGGAGCTGTTACAAAACTCACAAAAAGAAGCATTCCATCAGAAAGTTGGCAGAAATAGAATGCAAAATTGTGGTCACCAGAAGTGAGGAAGGTGGACAGGAAAGGGACAGTGGAAGTTGGACAACAGTCCTGTTCTGGAGAGTGCAACACATAGGGCGAGCATATTTCCCCACAGCTTGCTATGTTTTATAAAAAGCCAGAGAAGAGGAGTTTGAGGTGGTGTTTAAAGAGAGGGAAGTGTTAACTACCTTGACTCGATCATAACACATTATATATGTATCAAATGATCATACCATGCCTATAGATCTGTACAACTACTATGTATCTATACTTTAAAAACAAAAAACACACACCTTCAAAGCTTAGTAACTGGTCAGCAGCTGCACGCGTGCTGTGTCTGTGTGTCTCTGTGTGCTGCTATGTGCTGAAGGAGAAGGAGGGCCGTACCTGAGCGGGTGGTCCGCCACCGCAAACCCGCCTCCCAGCTGGAGACCTCCCTCCATTCAGCATGAGACCTCGGCAACTGAAAAGCATGCGATCAGAGACTGCAGGCCACAGTGCCACCCACTGTGTTGCCCAGCACACAAGTAAGTCCCCTGCTTCCCGCCGCAGCGCACGTGCCCTGGCCGTCCACTCAGCCCCGCCCAGCATGCATGCACACACACACCCCTCCACCGACGCCCGCTCACCTCCCAGGTCAGCTTGCCACCAATTACCCGCAGCCCCCACCTGCGGCAGACCGTTCCCTGGGGGTTACTCAGTACCTTCTAATTTGTGTCACACAGTGATTATCTGAGGCTACTGATACTGGCTATAATCAGTAATTATCATTCTCACCTAAACTATTTAATAACCATTCATAATACAAGAAATTTGATTAAGGCCAGAGTGCTTTTCTTGGATTTCCACACGGTTTCCTGAGGACTCAGCTGGGTTTATTCCAAGCAGGAGTGAACGCAGTCAGCCCAGGCACTCGCCAAAGGAGCAGAAAACAGTGACGTCAGATCCAGCCGCCCCGGGGCCTCTGGAATGCTCAACAGCAACTCCTGGAAGTGGGCTAAGTCCACAGACAGGTGAGTCCCACAAAACGAAATACGAGTGGCAACAAATCTGTGGGAAAATAATTGGCCTAAGAATCAAGAAATATTCATTTAAATCAGACGCTGTTCCTTTCATCAAAGTGACAAAGACTTGTTTGACAACTATAATTCGGAGCTGTTGGTTAAAAAAAAAAAAAAAGCGTCTAGGCCATGACAGCCTCGTCTGCCTCCTTCCCCACCATCCTGCACCTGTCCTGCAGGAATCGCTTCTCAACCTGCTGTAGTCACGTGCACGGAGCTCCTTGTGCGCTCTTCTGTCACCGCAAGCTACAGAAAGTGGCCCAGAGTAGAGCTCTGATCCAAGACAGGCAGCGCACAAAAGCCCCCCCTCCTCCCCCATTTCCCTCAAGCCATTGATCAGAGATAGGCACGTGACCCTACCAGGATACTAAGTATCGGCCCTGGTGATCCTTCCACCGGGGCGGAAGAGCTTCAGTCCCTCTCTGGTAGAGAGCTGGGAGGCGCGGGCCAGGACAGCCCGCAGCGGTCAGAGCCGCTCAGCTCACCACAACACCAGAGCTGGGTGGTCCATCTGTCATACACAACAGCAAACCGGTTCCCAGGCCGCGGACCGCAGGCCCCTGCCTGCTTCACTCGGAAGCACTGGTGATCTCCCCGAGTTCTCACCTGGCGCTGCCGTGAGGGCAATCTAAGAAAGGAAGATGAGTGGAAACCACTGCGCTGCCGCAGTCGCTCGTGGTGGGAGAAGCCTAGGAGAAGGTTTTGAGTCCTTTGTGGCCCGCCCTCAGAGGGATTTGTGGGGCCCAGGCCTTTCCTTTCCCCCCCATGTCCTGACCATGGAGTGAACAAGTTTGCTACGTCATGTGTTCCTGCCCTATGTGCCACCAGAGTCCTAAAAGCAATGAGTCCAGACTTCACTGGGGCCAGAAGCTGTCCGATCAGGAGCCCAGGGCCACAGGCTCAGCCGAAGACCATGGGCTTGGTATCCAACCAGCAGTTTGCAGGTGGCTGCACCAAGGTGGCCGAGGAGGCGCCCGTGGATACAGCCCGGGCCATGGACGAGCTGCAGCTGCTGCACCGTGCCGGCATCTGTAAGTGGTTCAGCACGCACACGGAGTTCTGCTTCCCGTCCATGACCGCCCACGACAGGGTCTCACTCGACCACCCCTCCCACCTCCCGTGGACATCTTTTGTGCACCAGAGTAAGCTGCACATGGAGGGTTTTCCAGAGCCTGAAAGAGGGTGAGGCAGTGCAGTTCACCTTTAAAAAGTCTGCCAAGGGCCTAGAATCCATCCGAATCACCAGTCCTGGTGAGGTGTTCTGTAGTGGGAGTGAGAGGCGGCCCAAGGGGAAGAAGTGCAGATCCAAGAGAGACCGGTGCTATAACTGCGGTGGCCTAGACCATCATGCCAAGAAAGGCAAGCTGCCATCCCAGCCTAGGAAGGGCCACTTCTGCCAAAGCATCAACCATGCAGTGGCCTCAGTCCACTGAAGGCCCAGCAGGCTCCCAGCTCCCAGGGAAAGCCTACTTACTTTCAGGAGGAAGAAGAAGAGATCAACAGCCCTGCCCTGCCTCTGGAGGCCCAAAACTGAGCACAGTGGGTGGGGGAATATTCTTCGCTATCGGGACATTTCAAGGAGCAGGCATCAATTGGCAGAGTGGAGAAAGTGGGGACAGTGTGGGGTGGGGCAGCTGGCACTGCCACGTATCTCAGGCCGGGGTTCCCAGCCATCACCCTGCCTTCCCTTAGTGGAGAGAAGGGATGAGACAAAGGAACTCCAGCCATGTTCTAGCCAAGTAAAAGTGAGGGCTCTGGGGGAGCCACCCTAGAACCTGTGTGCTTTATCTGAGGCTTTACCCCTAAAAGAATAGGGAAGTTGTTTTCCTTTTAAAGAAGGAGATGTAATATTTCCCTTGCTAGGGTGAAAATAATTAAGGATGAGACCAGATTGATGGACCCAATCCACAGGCTACTACATTGTATGGGAAAGAATCTCAGGAGCAACGCGGGGGTTTTAGTATCTTTTCCCCTCATAACCCAATCTTGGGATGTGGTGCCGGGAACTATTCCAAGCAATGGGTTGTGGTGACAGAAAAAGGGTGGTTGGGAGAACTGCTTCAGACCCACTGCTCCTCACTCCCGCCCCTTTCGGGACCAATGTGATTTTATTTATTTGGTCCTGTGGATAACTGCACGTTGGGTCCCGCTTTCTCCAGGATGCCAACTACACTGTGTGCGGATGATATATCTTGTGCATTTAATTTCTTTTTCATAATATAAATATTCTGGCTTTGTATTTTTGTATATTTTAATCTAAGGCCCTCTTTCCTGCACTGTGCTCTCAGGTACATGAGCAATCTCAGGGGTAAGTCAGCAGCAGCTCCAGATCTGCACAGCAGGAATGTTTTTTGGAAGCAGTACACATCTAAAAGACCAGCACAACACATATTCCAATCATGGTTCCAGTGTTGCATGATGCTATCATCAATGTGGAAAACCTTTTGAAGGTTTCTAGGACCAATATCAAATTCATCCTAGCAGGAATATTTTTTGTTTTTATCACTATGGAGAGCAAACATTTGGAGTGCATAGCCCATCAAGTGAACTACCTCATTTCTGCCAATTAGAGTTGAATCTTCTGCCGTGGTATCCTCTTGAAACCCCCTCCACCTTAAACATGTTTGAAAGGAGACTAGGTTTTAAAGGGGCTGCCCTACAACTTGAACTTCAACTGGAAGATTGAAAATCAGTCTAAATAGAAAAGGCGGTATGGAAAAGTTAGGAGAGGCTGGACCACGTAAAAAGCTCAGAAAAGAAGCCGAGGTTAGGTGATGTGTTGTCTAATCAGAGGGGTATGGGGCTTGCTTTACATATCTGGTCCATCCTAGGCTAAATAGATAAGCCTGGCTTGACAATGCACAACAGGGTGTGTGTGTGTGTGTGTGTGTGTGTGTGTGTGTGTGTGTGTGTGTGTGTGTGTTTGTATTTTAAAAAACTGAGTTGGTAAGGCTGAGTTTTAAGACCAAAATCCTTGTGCCCGTTCTGTGCTGGGCAGGAATGGCCATATGAAGAAGCAAGGATTACAATTTTGAACCATCGAACGTTTGTGGCTTCCAGAGAGACCCGTAGAGAGGGCCTCTGTGGTCCCGGGAGCTGGTGTCCTGCACTGCTGCAGTAGTGATGAATAGTGTCTCGATAGCTAAAGAGAAAAGGGGGTTTTGTTTACATGCTGTGAGGTCACTGCAGACCTACCTCGCTGTGTTGAGACAGGACAAATGCAACAGAACGCATCGGGCAGTGTGTGTCTAGTCTTGGGTTTCTTGTCTCCCCCAAATGCTGCCCCCCTCTTAATTATTGTTATTTCTCTGGGCTTTGTAGGACTTCTGCTGAGTCTCTGAACTGGTGATTGCTAGGTGGCCTAGTTTATGTAAATATATGTTAGTCTTTCTCCATGTTCTTTTGGGATTTTATTGTTCACAAAATTCTTTTTGTATAGAGATAAAAATAGCCAAAGCATCTTTGACTGAGTTTTCTGCACCAGGCAAAAGGATCTCAAAAATAAGTTGGGGGAGGCTCTTTTTGAAGTGGGGATCTTGAACCATCTTTTGTAGTCCCCCTTCTCTCATTTCCTATTTGGGGCTAAATCTGTCCTAAAACCTTCTCCTCCTCCCTAAAGAAAACCTACATCCCACACACACGTATCTGTTTAATTCTTGAAGTATCTCTGCAACTCCTAAGTGACTTAGGCAGGAATCCTGAAGGAGCGAGGATCCCCTACCCCTTGTTCCCAACCTCCTGAGTCAAGACTGTGATTGGATGCAATTCATGCCAAGCACCTGCTGCTTGGATGGATCAAACCTGCTCAGTTTGTAATCCTAGAGAAGCAAGTGGGGTCACGAGACCAGGAAAGGGAGTATGAATGTATATTCAAGTCACTCAGGAACTTCCATCTATGCAGGTGGAAGAAACTTATGTCAAAGTGGCCTCAAGATTATTTAATAGGGGACAAATGAATGTAACTCCATGTTTACTTCTAGAAACCAAAGCTTTGTGTGAAATCTTGAATTTATGGAAAGGGGTGGAGGGGAGAGGGGGGAGAGGATGCCCCTGTCTGTTCTTTCCCTGAACCCTTCGCATCACTCCTGAACTGCCAGGACCAAGGCCTCTTGGGCTTTGGTGACCCCTTCACTGGTTGTCTGTTTGATGGTTGATTTTGCTGTGCCCCGCTATACTTTCTTTCCTATTTTCTAATCATTTTGTACCACATGTGCTGACTTTTCCTCCCCTTCTCCTTTCCTTGGGAAAATACAATGAATAAAAAGTCTTATTGGTACTCAAAACAATAAACAAATAAAAGCAATGAGTTCACCCAGTCATGGACTACAACTGCCAAAACTGAGCCCAAATAAACCTTTTGTCTTTATAAGCTGATTCATTTCCAAGTATCTGTTACACAAATAGGAAGCTGACTAACAGGAAGTGTTGGATTCCAAGGGCAAAACAAAATGACATTCATGGTGCTCCTTTTACCAAGCATAAAGGCAACAGTAGAAACTCCTTTGTACTCCCTACAATCCACCCCCATTCCACAATGATGGGCTCATGGATGGGACTTAGCAAAGCATCTGCTGTGTTGGCAGACCTGCATTTCTCTGTCCTACAGGCAGACTCCCTGGGTTCCAACCCTGCCTCTCTTGCCCACTGGTTCTACTTCCATAGTCTTAGGCACATTGCCTAATCTCTGTAGGCTAGGCTGCCTCCTTTGCACTCCGAGGTTAAGTGAAAGAACATCTTCAGGGGATGAGTCCAGCACTTTGCACCAGGGGACACTTTAGATAAATGCCAGCCACTGTCATTAATAACAGTACTAATGACCTAACAGTGCACGTACAAACTAGATGGGTCGGATATACCCTGCTGAGAAAAAATGGCTTCAGGATGTGAACAAGTGCTCATGGATTATTTATGGCTAACCTGACAACATACTAATTCTGCTGTATAGGTGAATAAACTTCGGCACTTCAAGTGCCTGACCCTGAACCCCAATCTCTAAATGACAAAGACACCTGGACTAAAGGTCCCACACCACCTTTCCACCCTGGGGAGAATGCACCATCTTTGCCCAGTGTTGGTCAGATAATTCACTTACATGTACAAGGCTAGACAGGCATCCCTGGCATCCCCATTCTGCAGCTGAGGAGACTGTGAAGCTACCAAGGTGAGGCAGCTTACTCGGGTCATACATGCAGTGCACAAACTGTCCAAGTCCCAAGCTGGTGACATTAAGAAGTCAGATCACTGCTTTCTCCCTCTCAAGAAGGAGCTTTCCAGCTTGTCCAGCAGCAAGGCAGAATTAAACAGAAGCCAGTGAGATGGTGGCATGGGGGAAGAAAGATACAGACGTCAGGGAAAAAAAACCACAAGGGTGATGACAGGGACAGATCCGTCCCACCACACAGTGCCCCACCACCTGCTCTCCTCCCTTGCAAAGTTCTCGCACTGAGGACACACTGCCGAGGATGGCGTGTGCTGCACTCGCTGCCACTCTGCCCAACCCCTTCTGATGCTGCCTGCTCGACAGGACAGGCGGGCTCCAAGCCAAGACCCAACTCCAAATAGAAATCAATCTCACTCAGAAAGATACCCGATAGGGCTAGATTGACCTATCAAAGAGACCAGCGCCCAGGAATGCCTGGAAGGATCTCTGTAGCAGGTAACTCACCTTCACCCTTACCAATCCTCAAAAGGCTCAGATGGAACACCTAGATGCCCAGAGCAAGAGGAAGAGGAAGAGGAAGGTGCCCACCCCCCCCCTCCAGAAGCATAGCACGAAGCCCAGAGGGGAGAGAGATGCATTCACAGGGCCCGGCAAACAGCAGAATCAAAGGCCAAGTGGTGCAGCTCGGAGGAAGGTCTGGGCCCCGCCTGAGGCAAACTGTGGCTCCTGAAGCCTGTTGGGAGAGAGGACGGGAGCATAGGGCTTGCTCACAGGGTCACGGTCACCTGCCCCACCTACCAGAGACTCATGACCACACCTGGTCCAGGTGAGTCAGGCTTGGGCTGCTGTTGGAAAGGAATTAGGACAAGGACAACAGCTTCAGGGGATCTGTGAAGGCCCTGGAACCACCATCTAGAGGATGTTGGGGTGCACACCTTTCTGCCATGGGTCACATAAGGCAGAAGAACCACTACCCTTCCTGGGCTCCTTCAGAGCCCGGTGTTCCCAGCACATGGGGATTTGCTCCAAGCAGGTCCAGTGTCCAGCCTCTACACCTCCCAGATGGCCTTTCCCTCTTAGAGTGCCACAAGCAAAGCAGGCCGTCATGCACTTTACAGATTCCCTGGGCTCGGCCACATCCCAGCCAGGCCCACTTTTCTGAAATAGAGAGCGAAGGATGTTTTCTATTTTAATGGCCGCAGTTGAATGTTTCATGGGCGAAAACTAAGGCCAGATCACTTTATAATCATTCTTCTGGCTCCTGCATAATTGATGTCCCTTATGCACTTTTCATGATCTAATTTATCTACCTCCTAAAATATTTTGTAAAACCTGAGTCCCATCTGTAATGATCTATGTCCCATTATAAAGTCTACAAAAGGATTTGTTACCCAAGCCGTGTTTATGGGCATAAACTAAGCTGTGGCCAAGGCGGGATTGTTTCTACAAGGGTCAGAGACAAGCAAACCCAGCCTGTGCTTGGAAACAGCTAGAGAGAAGCAAGGGTGGGTGGAAATCCCCAGAAAGGCCCACCCTGAGAAAGGCAGGCAGAGACTGAGGGAGCAGAGAGGACTGCCTGGGGGCAGCTACAGACAGACAGACAGACAGACAGACAGACAGACAGAGACATTTCCCCCCCCCCCCGCCCCCCGTGCAGCCCATCAGCAGGCCATGATGACAGCAAGAGCAGCACAGCAGTGACAGTGGCAGCTACCATGCCGCTAAAACCACATGCCAGGCCCTGAGCTGGTGCGTTTTGGGCTAAGGTAAGGTAAGGTAAACCAGGACTATCACCATGCCCACTTTACAGATAAGAAAACTACAGCCTGGGGAAATCTGTAAGTTGCTTGCTTAAGGTTCACAAATGGGCATGAGTACAATTAAACCTGAGCCAGAGCCCAGGCTCCCTGCTCCTGGCTCCTGTGCCTCCACCTCCAGGGGGATCTGGCCCCTAAAACATGTCTGTCCCTTAAACCTAGCAACCCTTGAGTTTCAACAGCCAATAAACAAGACTTTAAGGCCAGGATATCCAGATTTACTTTTTTTTAAAAAAAAGATTTCCAATTAAATGTGAATCTCAAATAAATAGAAAATGATTTTAAGATGTTATTCATTCTTTAACATTCAAATGAGGGCTAAGGAAATAGCACAATGGTAGAATGCTTACCTAACATGCCTGAGACCCTGGCTTCAACCAAAACACCAAAAATGAAAAAAATCAAATGTGCCTGAGCAGCTTCTATTGTACCTTCCAGGCTTGTTTGGAGATGTGCCCGGATGGAGTCTTTGGGACCACAGAAGACGGCTCTCACGAAACACAGGCTGCTTGGGAGACGAGAGTGAGCCGCAGCCTGGTGCAGAGCCTTCTGGCAGAGGGCCTCAGGTTGCAAGCATCAAAGCTCCCAGAGCAAGCGCTGTGGAGGAGCACACGACCAACTGACTGACCATAGCTGGTCTGAGAGGGAAGAAAAGAGGCGGCCCTCCCAGCACGCCCCCTCCCAGCTACCAGCTGGCTGGAGCCCAGCACCTAGACAAGAGCTCCAGGGCTGGCCCAAGCCCTAACCAAGCCCTCTGTCCAGGAGACAGTGCCCATGGTGATGCCTCTGCTTCCAGGTTGCTGGCCTAATCTGACCCAGCTCCCCACACTCACGACCCCTCCCATCTGGAAGCTGTTTCTCCTCCCCAAACCCTCTCTCTCCTTGAGGGTCCGGCTCAGCCTTGCCTTCTCTAGAAAGCCTCCACCCACTGGCTCCACTCTCAGCTTCACCCCTCCAGGGCCCTCCTTAGAATGGATCCCTTACAACAAATATTTTCACATTTCATTATTTACTGTGCACTGAGCCCAGAGCCTAGAATAAAGTTAGTATTTGTTGAATGAAGCAGTGAGAGTTTCTGTGCCTTTATCCAAACCTTGCTTTCTATACATGTGCAGAGGGGACCCAGGGCTGTCAAAAGCAGTGCAGTAAGAGCCCCTCGAGAGAGACACACTGATGGGTATTCCAAAATCCTCAGCTCATAGCCCATGACCAGGCATGGAGGAGATTCAACTACATTTAACAGAGAAGTGGCTACAGATGGGGAAAACAGGAACATGGTGAGAGAATCCAGACCCAGGAACGCGCCTCTCCTCTGGTTCCACAGATGGCTTGGACAAGTCACAAATGCACTTTCCTCTGGCTTCCTTCAATGGAGAGCCAGACATGAGCGCATGGCTACGAGAGCCGGAATCACAGGATAACTGCACCACCTCATAATAGCCTACCTTGCTGCAAAAAGGCACACCAAAGGCTGAGAGGGTGGTCACCCGAAAGCCCTGGCTCTTTGCAAGTTCCATCTGCACTGGCATCCTCTAAGCTGGGACCGGCCACTGCCCCGACGGCGATGACCACGCTCCCAGGGAGCCTGGCCACGGAGCATTGCTCACGTCTCTGAGCTGAGGCCAAATCAAGATGGATATTCTCTCTCTTACTGCAAACAACACCTCAGTCAATCTCCTGGCACCCAAACCAGGCTCATTGTTCTTGTGTGGAATTCCACAGATGCTTATAAACACTTCCATTACTTCTGAAGTTTTATTTATGGTTTTGGTTAAACCTTTGCTTTGAAGTTTGCCATTTTAAACATTCCCTGACTGAGTGAGATTTATACGAGTTCCTCTCGCAGAAGCTACCTGTAATGGACAGAGCCAGAATCAATTTATAGGCCTTGTGAGCAGCTGACAATTCATCTTTATTGGGAGAGGGTTTTCTCAGGAAAGGGAGAGGAAACATTCCCACCCCAGAAACACCCACTGCCCCAGGAGGCAACCGCTGTGACACCACGTCTGTCCTTTTTTCAAAACCAGCTCAAAGAGGCCAGGAAGATAGCTCAGGGGCACAAGTGCCTGCCTAGCAAGTACAAGGTCCTGAGTTCGATCCCTGGTTCCAGGAAAAAAAAACAGTTCAATCACACAACACTAGAACTGCTTCTTTCCAGAACAGAAACAGCAACGAAGAGGACAACAGGCTGAGGGCTTTGGCTGCTGAGGGGGATGCGCGCTACAGGTCAACCCAGTGACTCAAGCGAGCCAAGACAAGAGGTGGCGAGGATGGGCGCGGGCAGCCATGCTGCAGGTTCATTCAGTGCACTCAACTACCCTCTGAAGGCAGCCTGGCCTCCATCTTTACAGGCTTTGTCAAATAAACTAGGAAGTCTCCTTTGAAGATCAATGGTACAGAAATGACTTTGAACTCTTAATATCAGGCATTAGCTAGATAATATTAGGTTTTATGAAGAATGAAAAGAATTTACCAATTTTCTCCCAGCAATTCTCTCCGGACTCCACAAGGAAGCTAATCACTAGATAATTGCTCAATGGCTCTTCTGGCCCATTCAGATCCCCTGAGTTGTCTAGAGAGGGAAAAGGCAGAAGTCCCTTACAAGACCAATTATGAAAATGCTGGGACCTGCAACTCGGCAAAAGACAGAATACCAGAGAGACTGGGTACATAAATTAGCCTTGCGCTAAGGAAATGCCACCAGCCTGGGTGGCTAACATATGCCAGACATTTGTTTCTCAGTAGTTCTGGAAGCTGACATCTTAGATGAAGCTTCTGGCCGATTCTGGCTCTGTTGCAGGCTCTCTTCCTGACTTTCGGACACACACCCTCTTGCTACGTCCTCATGGGGCAGGGGAAGTCCTGGTGTCTCTCCTCATGAAGACACTACTTCTATTGGAAGAGCGACCCATTCTTCTAAAATTGTTAAACATCAAGTACTTCCTTAGTGCCTCACCTCCAAGTACAGCCGCACGGAAACTTAAGACTTCAGCAGCAAATGTGGGGAGGACACAAACACTATTTGGTTCACGACGTCAGATTGGCCACAGCTTGGTTCTCTGCTTTCAGGGAAATCCCTCTTCTGGATTCTGTTCCCTACTGCCTGCCCATGTTGCCTGCCCTCCGACCCTACCTCCTGCCTCCCCAGTACACTCCACAGGAGCATCCAGGGGTCCAAGCGCTTCTTCTAAAAACACAGCTTTGAATCCTTTCCCTGCTTAAAACGTCAGTAGCTCCCCCACCACGCAAATAATTAGGTGTGTGACTCCCAAAGGTAATATATGCACATTCAAAAAATATATAAAGTCAGATAGGCCCAGGTTCAAATTCCAGCTCTGACTTGGAGTAGCCATGTGATCTTCAGTAATTTATCTATTCCCTCTGAACCTCGGTTTCCTCATATATAAAATGGAGAAATAGCGGTTCTTCCTTCTTTGGTCTGTGGCAGAAACAAAGAAAAAGAATGCTGTGAAGTGCTTGCTGGAATGCCTGGCACTTAAAACTAGGGGGGAAAAGAAGGTCTGACACTCACTACCCTTTCTCTACCAACCCTTTGTGATTGCCCCCCATCCTGTGCCTCTAATGCCATCTCAAGGCAGATAGCCCTTAAATTTACATCTCTGGCCCTGATTTCTCTCCAAAACTCTGTACGAGAAAATCCAGCTGCTGTATCCATATGTTGAAATATCACACTGGACTCTGCACATGTTAATCAAAAATAAAACAGCAAAGAAAAGAAATCTTCCATGTCAAAAACAGAACCACTCTCACCATTCCTACGACCGCCTCCAGCCCAGGACGTTGTCACTCTCTTCTGGGGACCCAGCAGCCTCTTGCTTGTCCTGACCCCACTGCTGCCCGGAAGTGATCAAGTTTCCACACAACACACAAGACAATGCTGGTAAAATGGAAGCCATGCCATGCAACTCCTCTGCTCAGAGCTGGCTCACCGCTGTCCCCTCTGTCCCTGTGCTGTGGCCACACTGGCCTCTCGGCTGTCTCTCAAGGTACTCAGCACATCATTTCTATGTTAGGCTCCTGGGCAGCTGCCATTTCCTCTGCCTGGAGCACTCTCCGCCAGACAGCGGCCTGGCTAATTCTTTACATCCGGCTCAAGTCACCTTTGCAAAGAGACGTGCTATGGTACTCTGGTCAAAATTGCAACCTACAGGGGTGTGCATGCTCGCGCGCGCACACACACACACACACACACACACACAAAGTGCTCCCATGTCCTATTCTACTCATTTTTTCCTTGCTCTCACCTCTCTCTAATGTACTACAGCATTACTTACATTTTCCTCCTGTCTCCTTCCCTGGATTGTTATATTATGTGTTGGTGCCAAAAAGAACAATGAGAAGATCTGATGAAGGTAGCTCAGAGGACTGAGATTCGTCCCTCAGTGAGCCCAGAACCCCTGAAGTGAGTCAGCTTTATTTAGGGTAGTCAGCGTGATGTCGTGCATAATCACTTCAGCAAAGGAGGATCATGTGCTCAGTCACGAACGGGACCATGATCTCCATTAATTTCTATCCCTTCTCTATCATCAGGTTCTTCCAGGGGTCAACCAATAGCATTCCAAGCAAGAGAGAAAGTAACAGACAGAAAGCCCACAGGTGCAGCTGCCATCCATCACCTGGAGTCCCAGCTTTCCGGGACTCCTCTACCCCAGCTTTCTGGGATTTTCAGCAAGGGACCACAGCTGTCCCTGGGCCCCACTCATTACACTCCATTTCCGGAAATGCTAGTTAGGCTACACCAGGTAGGTAGCATGCACACTCGCAGAGGCAGGGTCTCTGTTTCGCTCGCAGCTGTGTCTCCCTTCCCTAGCAGTATCTAGCCCAGGACACACTCAGTAAATGCTTGTTAAGTGAGCGCAGCTCCACCCACTCATGCCTTTATCGCACAAAACCCCAAACGCCTTCCCAGGACATCCCTTGCCAGAGTTTCTCACCTTCCTGCATGCCCATCTACGCCCTGAGGGCCTCTGCCCAGAAGCCTTGTCCACCCCAGTCTCACCGGTGGAAATCCCTCCACCAGCCAGTTCTCTCCTCCTCCTCTTCCTCTTCTTTCTCCTCCTCCTCTTCCTTCTCCTCCACCTTTCAGTTCCTCTAAGCCTCTCCTCTGGCCATCTCCCCACCCTGCCGAGCAATGTCATGGGTGACCGTCTGTCCTTTGGTCCTGCTAACCTGTGGGCTCCCCCATGTCAGAACCACATCCGCCCCTCTGCTCACCTGCTGTGCCTGGAGTAGCTCAGTTGTTCCAGAATGGTTTAGGAATGAACTAGCAAGTACTCTATCAGCCTGCAAATTAAAAAATCAAGAGTAGATCCAGGTCTTAGAAAGTTGGCTCATCTGTCCCCTTGAGACAAGAGTGACAGGTAATGACACAATTGCCTTCCTTCACCTGGTCCACAGCTTCATTGGCAGCCCCGGAAGGAACACGCTGGCCCTGGCCAGAGGGACACCTCCACAGTGCAGCCCAGCTGCAGTCTCCGATCCAGTGTGGCTGCTATGCAACACCCCTCGCTCCTCCCCCAGCGGCATCTGCTGAGCTTGTTCCAGCCCATGAAAAAGAACCCCATCCACAACTAGGTGCGTTCAGCAACAGAAAAGCAACATATTTGCTACCAATATGGGACTGTGGCCCCACGGTCTACAATGGCACCAAACACCAGCTGGACAGGCTTTCAATCCTTGAAGTCATGAGTTACATTAGTCAAGTTACTGCTCCAAAAACGGAATAAGACATCCTCACACATATCTATCAGCCCTGGGAAAATAGGGACACACCAACTGTGACACCCTAGAATTCAGGTGTCCCCAGAGGTTGTCTCATCTGTGCATTTCCATGTAGGAATTCATGCCAAACAACACCCACATTTCCAAGACTCGGTGAGACTCTCACTGACTCTAGTTCCTAAGGGATCAGGGCGTGGGAAGCACCGAGGTTACGCGAGAAAGACAAACTATCTGTGGTAGCCCCATTCTCTCCACATGTTCATCTGCCCTGAGGAAAACGCAGTGGAAGTCACAGAAAGTCAAAAGAGGTGGATCAAGTTAAACTAGACGTCCCTCTCCAAGTCAGCACTGATCCCATGGCCCAAAGCAGCAATCCAAGTTTTATTTGCTCATAAACATTAATGGAACCAAACCTCTGGGAAAGGAATAGGAAGAACCAAATGCCAGACCGCACAAGTAACTATAAAACATGGGCTCAGAGCAGGAGGGGAAAGGTCAGAGCTCTGGGGATGAGGCCCTTAGAATCTTCCTCACTGATGGATTTTCCTCCCTGGTTTTGGGGAGCAGATTTGGGAAGGCTACCTAGTGCCCTGGAATTCTCTAAATGTTTTTCCTATGAAGGAAGAAAAGCATAATATAATAGGTGTGCTCTTCATGATCAATGGCCATGCTCTTAGGCATGGTTTAATGCCAAAGAGCAGTTTTGACCAAGGTCCACCCAGCAGGCTCTTCTTCACCCTAGACCTGCCAGGTGACCAGCCTCCTGGTACAGAGGTAAGACACCCAACCAGAAAATTATTTCTGCTCATCAGTGACAAGTGATATGTATCAGGAACTCATATAGCCTGTCAAACCCTGCTATGTCATCCCTAATATAACATGTCCCCACTCCACACTGCAGGGGCTTTGGGCTGCTACAAAGCACTATGGGCTCAGTGGACGTGTACAGAGGTACTGTGCTGACCTCTGGTATGCATTTTCTCACCTGATCCTTTTAACAACCCTGTGAGATGGGAACTAGGATCCCCTTTCGGTAGACTGGAAACCTGAAGCTCAGAGTGTCTACATTTCTGGTTCAAGCTCTTCCAGCTGGAGCACAGAAGCGCCATGGCTAGAACCTATCTACGCCAGAAGTTACTGCTTTTTAAGCCACAAACTATCTGACCTGGATCCACACATTGTCACGCAAGCACTGGCACACATCAGCTACCTGGCAGGGCCCGCTCTCAGAGCCCCACATCTCTGGGCTGCAGCCCCCAGTGTTAGAGCTGTCTCGTAGCCCGCAGTGTCTGATCTAGCCCCAGGTTACCCCTCTGCAAACAGCAGGTGTGTGGAGGCCATCGCTCAACCCTCTAGGACTGCATCCAGTCTTAACTTGGAGGAAAAGAAAGAGTATTTTCTTTCACAATTTTCTCTTACTTGAATATTGTGTTTCCATGTGGTGTTGGATTTGCAGAAGCCTGGTTCCCCAGAGGAATTCCCGAGAAGCCATCTGCTGGTGTGCTTCTGAGACACCTTGGCAAGTAGAAATGTAAGATGCTAATCAATCATCCTCGTGGGAGCTGCTCGCTCCTCCCTGGGAGATGGGTGTGCACGTGCCCTTGAGCTCAGGGGCTGCATCACCAAACAGGCACAGGTTTGGGCTCTGCAGATGCTCCGGCCATCCTGAGGTCACCTCAGACCTGCATCAGGTCAGGTTACCCAAGTCAGCAGCCTGAAGAGACCTACAACCACAACAGACCTTGAGGGGAGGGAGTTATATTTGTGTTAGAAATATCAAAGACCTGCCACTAGGTTTGGGCCCAATGCTGGGACCATCCCACAGTCAGGGATGCAGACACAACACCCCTCAGGAGTCAAATCACAAGTTTATGCCCAGGAGGAGGTCAGCTCAGAAGTGTGGCCACACACAGGGTCTGTGTTGGCAGGGTCTACATTCTGCCTGGGCCACAGCAGGCTGCACTCAGGCAGGCCACCTAAGTGCACCCTCCTCTCTAGGGCAGGCACTGGGTTCAATTAACCATGCAGGAAATCAAGGCAGTTTTGGTTCATTAGTGATGAACACACAGACCAGCTCCCCAGGAGCCAGGCACATAGTCTGTGAAAGCCTCAGAGAACATCTCTTCTCCCTCTTAGTTCTGCCAGTGGAGAAACCCCAAATGCTAAGAATGACGTGAGAACTCGTGCAATGACACTATAAGGCCCCAAGTCAATGCCCTACACAACCGCTCACCGGAATCCTGTCTGTACCAGATCCACCCTTGGCAGCCTTCAGAGAGAAGATAAGAAAGACACCACCACCACCCCCAAGCCAGCACCCTCTGAAATGCTTCCTCCCAGTCTTTCTATTACTCCCTCAGTGCTGGAGATTTCTCTCACATATTCAAGCTGTCCCTAATGCCTTGACAAATAAGATTTCAAGCCAGGTATGGTGGCACATGGCTGTAATCCCAGCACTCAGGAAGCTGAGACAAGAGGATTGCCACAAGTCTGAGGTCAGCTAAGCAACATAGTGAGTTCAATCCCAACCCCTGAACGGCACGGTGAGATTCTATCTGCCCAAAAATTTCAAAACTTGAAGAATTTCATCATCATACGCAAAAATAAGGCAATCAGAGCAGTCTGAGCCCATGAGCTGCTACAGGGGAGAGTGGATCTGATGGAGGGAAGGCTTCTGCTCACATCCTGTCCTCCGAAAGCTTCTTGGCCCCGGGTGGGCTTCATTTGGCCGTGAAGGTGAAGGTACAAACCCACCATCCAGCCTCACACCCCAAGCCAATCAGGAAGCAACTGATCTGCGAAGTCAGGTTCGTGAACAGGTCCCACAAAGGGAGCTGCTGAACAGCACCAGGTGGACAGATGCATCTGCGCTCAGGCTCGAGAAGCCCTCCTGAAAGCTCAGAGGAAACTGCAGCAGGCCAGATGGTATCTGTCCTTGCCTGCTTTTCAACGTAGGAGGAAATTTAGAGCCAGTGAGAGTACAAGGTAGTTAGCAGGAGAACATAAAGTGATCAGTGGGCCCGAGTTTGCACACAGGACAGGAGGCTCCCAAAGTATTTCCACAGGCTTTTTGTAACAGAAAGGAACTGTGGCCAAGGAAGTGTAGAAAACAGAAGATTAAAGAAAGTAAGTTGCAGCTCAGTAGTCTAGCACTTGCCTTGAATGCATACTGTTCCCAGCACCATAAAGAAGAGAGAGAGAGAAAGAAAGAGAGACAGACAGACAGACAGACAGACAGACAGACAGACAGACAGACAGACTGAGACTGAGACTACAGCACTACTTCTGGAGCCTTTGAAACGCTCACTGGGGGAGCCGGGCCTCTAAGAAGGAAGCACAGAAGGTGGCATTTCCCAGTACTCCACTGCTAGCTTCTTACAGGACCCACAGGACCTTCTCAGAATTGGGGAGGCAGGCAGGAACCAGGTGGCAGTATCCTGGCATTTCCCAGGATGCTGTTGCCACAGGCTGCAATGGTGCCTGTCGCGGTTTGGCTCTGCAATGCTACCTCTGTCACCAAAGCCTCAGCAGTGAGAGGCTGGGCTGCAGAAGGTGACTGGATTATGGGCCACTGTAGCTGGCTAGAGGTGGCTCACCGGGAGTGTCACCTGAAAAGGTGAGCCTCCCTTCCCAGACCTCCCTTCCCTCGCTGCCTCCTGGCCAGCTGTGGTAGGCGCAGCTTCTCCTCCTCAACCATCCCATGCCTACCTCAGAGCTGAGCAACCATACCAAGACTGAAACTTCTTACATTGTGGGCCGAGATAAATTAATCCTTTAAATTACAGGCAGCTTCCTGCAGCCAATGGGGAAAGTGACTCGTACAGCACCTAATGAGATTCCAAGGGCGGATGCACACATTCACAGGAGTCAAGGCCCTGTGAGGGGCTGAGAAACTCCACATCTTCCATCCAGCCTAAATTCCACACCTGGAATGGCCCCAGTGAAGAACCCACCAAGCTGGAAACCTTGCCTCTCACACCAACAGCCCCTGAGAGTGTACTTACACAGCAGAGGGGACATCTGGGTCCCCTCTGGAATCTCACAGGATCTCTCCTGATGCCCACTCAGCTTGACAACCCTGCTCTGGGGATTGGACCTTTCTTCTTTCTCTGGCTACCCATCCTCATTCTGCTCCCAACCCTACCTGCTTCTCTACCAAGTATTTTCCAACATCTCTCCCTCAGGTACGTAACCAAGCCCCTTTTGAAACAACAGAGAAATTTGTGCTAACAAAATTAACAAAATCAAGTAATTCTGAGAAATCCTGGAAAGCGAAAGTGCAGGGGGGTGGGTTCCACTGAAGAGCGAGCCGTGTGGCACCAGGGCTCCTTGGTCCCTCACATTCTCTTTGGGCATCTGTCCCTCTCAACCGTGCCCTTCCTCCAGGATGAGGATTCCTCCTCACTGGCCTCTCCCTTCAACAAGTGCCCTCACCCATCTGGCCCTCCCTGCTTCTTTCTGACAAGAAGCCCATCTCACCCCTGGGACAATACTCTGATTCCCAAATGCACCCGGAGCTCGGCCAGCCTTCCACAGTAGCCCCAGCCCACCTCCCACTGGGAGTCTTCTGTCAGTGTGTTCTGGAACCTCAGGCTCCCGACCTCAACGGAAGCCCAGACGTGCTAATGCTCTCGTCACACACCTGTCATCCAAGAACCGCACTGGCCCTAGGTCCCTTCAGGACAGAAGCCATCACCTGCAGCTGAGAGACAACAAGTGCAGCCCAGCAGCACCCGCATTTAAGGCCACCACCCCCCAGGTGTGCACAGGAGCAACCCAGCCCTGATGTACACGCAAACTGGTCTGTGCTGGACATGCACAGTCCTGCCCATCCCACGGGCACAGTGCAAGACTACGGCTCTGTTCAAAGCCAATATTCCTTGTGTTCTTAGGTGATTTGTTCTTTCAGAGATTTTCTTCCTCTGAAAAGAAACGAGAATAATATTTTAATTCGTACACTTTGGGATTCCAAAAGATGAATTGTGGAGATTCAGAACGTTCTAACGTTTGCAGTTCAGCTCACCCAGCTCCTGGTTTCCAGAGGGACGAAGTCGGGCTGAGAGGAATAAAGGGAGATGCGCGTCTGAGAGTGTGGACCGTGGAAGCAAGGTTTTATTTTTTGTTTTGTTTGAAATATCAGATTTTATTATTGTAAACAAATTTACTTTTCTTAAATATGTGGCTCCTGGGCACGGTTTTCTGTGACTGAAAAGTGTGACTAGGGCTATAGAGAAAACTTGCATGAAGCTGCATGGAAACCAATGGAGGAAAGTTGAGGTGGAGACTGTGGACACCTTGCAGGATGCCCTGGCCGCACCGCCCTTCCAGTCCAGCCTTCTCCCTGGGCTCTGACCCAGCCGGCCTTACTAGAGCCACTTCAGAGACCATTGAGGGATGAGTGAGATCCTGGATATCTCCTGCCCCCTTAGACCCATGGGCTCCTGCAGCCCCACAGTCCCTAAACACAGCACCTTCCCTGCCTGCCATGCAGCCTGGCTTCTGTCTGCCTCCCCAGCCCTGCCAACACAGACCTTAGCCACTGCGTCCCTAACCACGTACATGAGCCATGAATGAGTTAATTTATCCATTGATGAGTGGGAAGGAGAGAGAGAGAAATAACAGAGAAGGAAAGGAAGCAAGCAAGAAGGAGGGAGAAAAATGGGAGGGTGTGTGCTCTACACAAAGTTCTCATGATCTCATTGCTGTCCTGGGTGGGTAGCTGGGAAACCCGCCTCTTGGCCTGGCTTGCCTAGTTGCCCCATCTTGAAAACCAGAGAAAAGCCAAAGACCATATGCATGCATGCACCATACCATTTATTCTTCCTGCTTGTATTTCCTAGGGCAACGCCACATGGGACAATACAAGGCCTAAAAAAGACAATGGGAGCTGAGGATCAACTTCCCATCAGCCCTTTGGCCACTCGGCAGGGAGGAAGACAGCTGGTGATGTCTGAGCATTGATCCCACCCTGAGCACCCTTCTGTCTCAGCATATATGCCTGCTCGCTGAAGGAAGACCACAGGCCTGCGTAAGACAGTGGCACCAGGGCTCTGGTCCAGAAAGGAGCCCAGGAAGCTGTCATGGACCCCAGAAATTCAAGAGAAAATGTGGGGCATGTAGACATGATGTTTGCAATTCTTTGTTCCAGAAATCCAGAAAGGGCCACTGGGAACCGAGAAGATTCGGAGAAAGGGGTATACACAGCTAGTTATTTCCGAAGACATGCATGTATAAGTTGACTACAAATGGAGGAGTAAAAGCAAGGGCAGAGTGCATTTGATAGGAGGGACTGGCACCAGGGTAGGGATAGGTAGAAGCCACGTCCCTGCCAAGGCAGGCACAGCCAGCATCCTGCACCAGGGCCTGGGCAGGTGAGAGCCAGCTGTCTTTGCCTCCTATTGCCCTTGCAAGCTCCATAACTGGCATTTTCTCCTCCCCAAAACGTATTTCCCTCTCTCAAAACAACTACTTTGCAGCCCATTCTTGAGGGGCTTTTAATGGCTTTTGAAATATAAGCCTAGAGCGCCAGATGCCACCTGGCCAATTTACTGGAACACTTCACCTCCCCAGAAATCTCTCCTCAAATGACTTTCCTTCTTCTACCACAAACAGAGCCTTCGGAGCAATAGGCCTTTCAATCAACAATTATGAGAAATTTTAAAAGTCACTTTTAAAGGCTGTCACACTGAGCCTGCTCAGCTCTTTCTTCTATTCCAGAGGGACTTCCTGGTGGAGGCAGGAAGCAGACAGCCACAGTGAGAGGTGGGGAGGTGGGGAGCAATGTCGTCCATCACCTGGCGACAGGCCCCAGCACCTGGGGTCCTCAGCATGCACATCTGCAGCTTGAGCGGTTCTGGCATGATTTATCACAGGCAGCTTGGTGCCTTTGCCCCGTCGGGTTTATTAGTTCACTTGCTGCTTCTCTGCTTCCCAACCCCCAAACGTCTCTGTGTCTGGCAGCTCAGGCTTGGTCTCTGCCAGCCCCACACATGGGCACCCACCACTGCCACGAAACTCAAGATGTCCAAGAAGGGGCGCACGCACATATGTGTGTGCGTGTGTGTGTATGTGTGTGTGTGTGTGCGCATGCACGTGCACGTGCACTTATTCCCTCAAGTCAGCTTCCTAGCCTCTGTGCCTCAGCACATGGCACTCCCGTCCCCACGCTACCAACTCTGCTGTCACCTTTGAGTCCTCTTTTTCCGCACCACTGCACCCCAGCCAGTGCCCAGCAGGCTTTCCTTCCAAGCGCAGCCTACCGCCCTGCCACCACAGCCCTCTTTTCAGCACCATCTCTCAGCTGCACGGATCCAGCCTCCTCTGCCTCCTACAGCAGCCAGGAAGGCCACCCTGCAGCTAACACAACCACAACAGTGTCACCCCCCCACAGCCAGCTGGGGCTTGGATGTGACAAGTCCAGCCCTAAGCACGGCTAGGGGAACCCTCCTCTCCATCAGTGAGTCTCAGGGCTGGGGACACTGAGAGGAGGCAATGAGGTGGCAACCGCTCCACTCGTGCTCACCTCTGAGGGCCCGAGTGGGACAGACCCATGTTCCCACTCCCAGACAAGCTGGAGATGGCACATGGAGACCCTCAGCTGTTCCTACACACCTGGCCCTGTGCTTCCTGGACAGAGCTTCTCCTCTCTTCACCTTTTTCTCAGTCCTTTTGTCTTAAAACCCAAAATCTTTTTTATCCTTCAGCTCTCAGCTTAGCATCCCCTTCTTAAGAAAGCCTCTCTGCCCCAGAGGTCAGTCAGTACTGAGCTATCTGAACACCCCATGCTCTGCTGTAGGAGAGCTGGTCCCATTGCCACCTAGTCCTGTGTTAACCAGCTGGTGATATCTCTGAGCCAGATGCGCCACGTCTCTATTTTCATCTCATATCTGACTTCCCCACTGGTCTTTAAGCTCTGTGAGGGCCAGGACTGGATTTGTTTTGTTTGAGGTTAATCCCTAGGACACACAATGGGTTCTCAGTAAATGTTGACTGAGAATAAATGCATAATTCTACCATTCTTAAGTAGGAGGCTGCACTAAGCTAAGAAATCTAGAAAAGGAAAGAGAGTATTGGGTCCTTCCTGGACGTGGTACATCTCCACACAAACCCTGGCAGCTCAAAGTTCGGTTACCCTCAGGCACAGCGTGGGGGCAGGGCAGGGGGGAATACAACTTTGAAAACTAAATTCACGGCAAACGCAGCAGTGCTGAGGGAAGGGAGAGCCCTGGTAATGCTCCAGGGAGAAGCCCAGCTGCTACCCTTCAGAGGGCTCCCCAGAGCTGGGCGGGGTTGGCTGCACTGCAGCTACAAGGACATAAGATGCCACTCACCCCAATGGGGCTCCTCCTGCGTTCCACCTCTGCCTAGAGGCACTGACATAGCAATCCAGGCTTCTTCCTGTTCTCTTCAGTTCTGGAAATAGGTTGCTTTCTCTGCAGTTCTATTACTTTGGAGAACTACGCTGTCCTCTTCTCCTTGGGGCCAAGCAGTGCCATCAATAATAATTCCCCTCCCTAACCCAGCCTGTGGCCTCAGCGGTGGGCAGGAACGGCAAGCTAAAGCAGTCACAGTGCCACATCTTTCTGCAGGTAGTTGGTCCAGGTGACCAGTGGAGCAAGGCTAACCATTTCCAGGCTCTGGAAATGTGCAGAGCTTTCCACTGATCTGCCAAGCTGGAATCGCATAGCTGTCCTCTCCAAATGTATTAGGGACACTCCCTGCAGTGGTGAAGAATTAATCAGAGAGAACAGAGCCAAGAGGCGGTGGGGAGAAAGACTATCACTTGTGCTGCTAGATCCAGCCCTGCCTAAGGGCAGACATCTAAATTTGCCTCTTGCTTATGAGCAAGCATCCAGGGAGTGCACCTTTCACCCTCAGAAGTTTCCCAGATTGGCTAGTGAGTCTGAACAAGCCTGCCTCTTCCAATTCTAGGCCCAATGTCTAGGCTCAGGTATGCCTGCAAGGCCTGGCCATGACACAGAAAAACAACTGCACTTGCACCCAACCTCTGTGATGCAACCCAGTTCCCAAGAATACCCTCTCCCTGGCCTGTGTTTCCCATTCTGGAACCCGGAAGCTGTCCACCCATGAGCCACAGTTTCCCTTTCCCCACCACTTCCACCCTTTCTGTCCGAAGGGGAACAGATTCAGTGGACGCCCTTACACACTCAGCCCTGCCTGGGGGCCAGAACTGTGGTCTTACTGGGAGGCATGTGGGTGCCCTCTCCACCCAACTTCAACCCAGTCTTCACTCGGAAGAGGGTTTAGTCCTGATCTTGGGCCAGCCATGTCCCTAGGTGCTGGGGCTGAAGACCTGGTGCTACATTGGCCCTCATCTCCCTCGTATCACTGTGTCCCTTCCACACTCACTCCCACATGACAGGAGGACCCCCAGGGCTCCTTGGCCACAGGGTCCTAGTCACAGACACTCCCATATCTGAAAGGTAGGAAAGCCCCGATTCTCAAGGCAAACCTATGAGATGGCAAGTTGAGGTTTTTGCCCAAAGCTTTGAGGTTTTTGATTGGAAACCCCAACTCCAATGCTACAAACAATTGAAATCTTCAGCTGCAACTTTCTGGGCGATTCCTACACTGCCAGATTTCCCGAACATGGCCTCTCTGACCTTTGCTCCTCCCATATTCCAACAATTAGGTAAGCTTCGGAATTCTCCCAATCAATCACTTTCTGCTCAAGATGCCAGAGAGGCTCCTGTTTCTCTTCTTCCAAAGGACTTCACCCTACCTTGGGTAAAGGCCACAAGACCAGGGCCGACCGGGACTCCTCAGGTGAGAAGCTGTGTTCACGCAGGATCTTAAGAAAATCCGCCTCTGGTCACATTGTGCTCTGGCCTGCTAGGATATAACCCCTCCAATGCAGTGTGACCCCAACTATACCAAGCCAAATCAGCATGGCCAAAGAGCTCATTGAAACTTGGGAAGCCCATGTAGGATCACACATGACAAAGGAAGTGAGCTTAGACTGCTGAAACATATATAAGTTAGAAACATATACAAGTACACAGAGAAAGAGAGAGAGAGAGAGAGAGAGAGAGAGAGAATGAAACTATATCTCTAATCCTTAAATACTAAAATGACAAGGAAGAACAACCCAGAAGAGTCCAGGTGCTTATCAATCATGTACCTGGTGATATGTAGAAGGGGTTACAGGTGGCCGCCTTCATGCCTCTCAGAATTGTTTATGTCAGAATCCTCTTCAAACCTCTCACAGAGCTGTTCCTTTACTCCACTGTTTCCTTGATTTCTTAAGTCCTTCAGCTGTCCTTTCCAAAATTCCACTTTGGACCCCTGGGACTTCAGACTCACCTTCCTTCATCCACTTCACTTCTTTCCCCCCCCCCCATTCCGCAGCCCATTCCTCCATCAGTAAGAGCTGGGCCTGGGGAAAGACAATGAAGGAATGCCTGGTCTCCTCCTCAGACATCTGCCAGACAAGCAGGCCCCCACCCTGCCAGAGAATCCTCCTTGGGTATAATAAGCCCATGCACCACTAGGCAAAAAGTCTCTGTCCCCCTTTGCCCCTTGAGCAACCTCACCTATGTCCCCTGAGCTGTCCCAACTTGGCACATGACCCATAACACACCCAGATGTGGCGCTCCAGCCAAAGGGCAGAGAAGAAGCAAGAGCTCCATCCCCTACCTCCCACCCCTAGTCCCCATCCCCGTGCACAGGAACAGGTGTGTGCAAGGCATGTTCTGTGACGTCCAAACAACGAGGTTACAGAGCTGTTTTTCAGGATTCCCTGTTACTATAAGATTTCTTCAATAAAAAGAAAATAAGCAAAAAGAAAGAGCTCACAGGCCTCTTAAATATTCCTGAGGTATTTTAAGGGGCTGAGATTGCACGTGTCTGTACTGAGAGCCGTCTTTTCGCACCCTCTCCCCTCCTAGAAAGCCTTCCTGGACCCTACTCTGTGCTCAGTACTCTCAGCAGAGCTCAAATGTCCATGATGCAGGTATTGGACACTGCACTGATCTTGAGCCACAGGGGAACAGGGGTGAGTGTAGCTCATCCCTGGAGCCCAGCCCCCACCGCATGCCTTTGCTCCAAGTTACTGCTATGGACATCGATGCTGTCATCTCCAGGTGGGACAGGGTGCAAACTGAGTTCACATCACAGCGAGAGCTGAGAACCCCTGGTCTCTCCAGTTCACTGAGTTGCCCACCACTCCATATATGACATGCAGCCTAGTGGAATTTGCTGGAATCCCCCCAACCCACACTGCTAACTTTTCTTTTATCCTCAGTTCTGAAGACCTGTCAAACCCATCATCTCTGGCCCACAAAACGAATTTATTTTTTGAGTCATGTAGGAAAAAATTGAAGTTGAAATGCTGCAAGGGTAGAGCTTTTGTACTGGTGTCAGGAGCCCTGTGAAATCTAATGGAGCCGTTCCTTGACAACATTATCTGTGTTTGGCTAATTTGGTAGCGTAGACATCATTCTTTATTGAATAGGAAGAAAAGAATGCATAGTCCTAGGAAAGCAAAGGGTTGGCCCATTGTGGATAATTTGCTGCCACTATTCATCTGGTAGATAGGCACTTAATTATACAGATGTTCATAGGTAAATTTCCATTCATTCTTTTATCACCATACAAATGAAATAGTCATTTTTAAAATAGCTTGAAGCAGAGATGTGTGTCAGTAAACAAAAGGGCAGGCTTCCTTATCACGGGAAATTTTGTCCCGATTATTTGTTCTTCCAGTCCATAAAAAGCCCTTGCTATTCATTCACAGGTTTGGAAGCCCCCTTACCACACACACACACACACACACACACACACACACACACACACACACACACACACATATACACACACGTCTTATTTGTGCAGCTAATGTGTCATCCAGGAGCAGCCACTGGAGAAAGCCATTCCTGAGCTCCACACTCAGGGCCTTGGCCCAGGACTAAGGCCAGGTGGTGGCCATCAAATGCCCCTTGCCCTAAGGGCTCCTTGGACTCAGCTGGGTGGTAGCATCAGGAGTAGGAGCCTCTGTTGCCCCTTGAGCAGAGTGGAAACAGGAAAATCCATGCTTCCCAAGCAGAGCTAGGAGCATCCTAGATGGGACCACCTACTGTGCGTGAGTAAGAAAGTCCTCCAGGAACCTGTGGGCAGGTGTCACCTGGGGGAGCCCAGACTCCGCAGAGCCCAGCCGGCTTAGGTAGATGCCTAGGCTGCTGGCCGAAAGACTCCAGGAAGTACTTCTGGTGTGTGCAGCCCACCATACTGGCGCCATGAATAGTCATGAACATCCTGTCAACCTCCACTTCCTTCACAGCAATCACAGGATTCCTTTTGTTGTCCAACAGCCCCCTCATCACACATCCAGTGATCTCTGGGCCAATTGGAGGTGGAGAAGGAGGCATAAATCTCCTGGCCTCTCTGTTCTTCAGTCTTCCAACAGCAAGACAGGGCTAATATTTACTTCCTGTAACTAAAATGTTTTCGGTCTCAGGGGAAGCCGCTGCTTCCAAAATGTAAGCATGACCCCACGAAAACTGCCTGCCTCACCGGCTCTGTAGACGGAGAGGGTCCAAATTGCATTTCTGTAAATAGCACTTTTCTTCAGAGAGCTTTTTCTCGAAACATTCTTTCATGACTGGCCTATGTAGGGTCAAGGGGTTCCTTACAATTTAAATAGAGGACAAATGAATGATCCAAGAGGATGCTCTGCAAACAGATGCCTAACGAACAGGAGGGTGCTCACAACT
>PVKN010002994.1:0-39570 GCA_004027915.1 Capromys pilorides
GTGCATGAGCGCTATAACTTGTGCAAAACCAACACTTCACTGAACATCCAGGAGACTAAAATAAAATACAAAAAGTAAATAAACCACAGACGTTTAAAAGCGTGGCCTTGGCAGGCCAGGCCTCTAGAGGAAGCAGCCTTGGTACAGCTCCCGACCCTGTATACCACCCCCCCCCCCGCCCCCACTGGCCAGTTCCCAGGCCTCCCTAGCCGAGAAAAATCATGCAAGAGAATAAAACCCAAACGTTCTCAGGGCTTGGCGGGTTTCTTCTTCATCAAAGGGTAAGAATGTCTGCTACACGGGGCTGTGAGATCCTGAGTGGGTTTGTTTTACGTTACTCCAGTTCGTAAAGACAAACTGTTGAGCTTGCAGTGCCCGAGCTTCGGGCTGATGTCCCCATGGCAGGGGGCACGGCGGCGGCAGCGCAGGAGTGGGAGACACGCAGCCCGGCACAGGAAGCCCGAGTGATCTTCAGGGCCAGGCTTGGCACCTCCTGTCCACGTGGGCTGCTTTGGTCACCACCGACTGGAGGCTCCTTCCTACAGGGGTCTCCTGCCGAGCCAGCAAGGGCTGGGGGTGGGGGTGGGGGTGGGGGGTGGTGAGCGCTGGGCCTGCACTGGGGCACCAGGGCAAGCTGGGATGCGCAGCCGCACATGGTCGGGGACACAGCAGTCGCCTCAATTGAGCCCACGCCATGAAGCTGTCGCACAGCCCCAGGTGCTGTTGCTGAAGAGTGGCAGAAGTGCCTGCGTCCCCACCTCGGCCAGAGCTTGCCGTCCCTGTCACTGCTGTCAGCCGCAGCCCGACACACAGGCACCCAGCAGGAGGCCAGCGCAGGTGTCCAGCCCCTGGCATTGGCTCCCTCGCTCCTGCACCCTTGATGCCCGCCACTTCCCACAGGGCCCCGGTGGCGTGGCCAGCGGGCATGTCCGGGAGTCTGCATGGTCATCACACCCTGTGGGCCTGCAGCACCGGGGTGAGTGTCACAGGACACCCTGGGGGCATCTGCTACTCTCAGAGGACAGCTCAGACGCCAGGCACGGCCTGTCAGCCTGCACCCACCACCATCAGGGCTGGTGCAGAGGTCCTGAACCGGCGGAACCACAGGGCTGAGTTCCTGGTCACAGGCAGCTCTAGAATGCACAACCAGAAAGAAACCTGGTACTCTGAACAGCCCTGACACACACACACGCGCGCGTGCGCGCACATAGTTTGTACGCACAGGGGCGATTAAAGCGTGTAGATGTAGGCAGCCAAACCAGAACCAAAGCGTTGGGCTCCATGTCAGCCTCAGATGCCATAAAGCTGGGTATTCAATAAAAGTAGTGCTCACGAGAGAGCTCTGAACACTGTAAAACTCCCCAGACCTGGCCTGGAAAAGAAGCATGCCCTGTGAGCCCAGCAGCACTCGGGAGGCTCACACAGGATGGTCACTGAGAGTCCGAGGGCTACAAAGTGAGCTCAAGGCCAGCCTGACCTGCATAGCAAGACCCTGTCTCAAATGGAGAAAAAAAAAGGACGGAAAGCAAGCGAACCCCCCACCCCATTCTGAAACACAAATAGTAACAATAAAGCGCCCTTTCTCCTGGTGCCCAGGGTAGATTGCTTTGAGCAAGTTCCGAGTGACTGGACGGGTGGGGACTGCTGGGTCTGGCCATGTGGGCTCTTTGCTGCTGTAGCTGGGGGTGCTGCTTGTCGGGGCTCAGAGCACCTTTGGGCTTCCACCAGCTGGGCTTTCAGCTGAGGGTGCAGCCAGCAGGGGCCCTCAGGTGCCTGAGCTCCACGTGGACCCTGCTTGAAGCCCAGTGCGGCCTGCAGCCCTTTCTTCCCAAACCTTCGAGCCCTGCTATGGTTCCTGGAAGCTAGGCAGGCGGAGGCGCTGGTAGCAGGTCTGGAGGAGGCCTTGCACCCAGGGGTGCCCTGCAGGTTGCTGCAGGCAGATGGGCCCAGCAAGATCCTGTCCACTGCAGGGGAGGGGGGCAACAGTATTTCCCTGGGTGTGGCCGGCTTTGGGCCAAAGTGCTCCGGACAAGGGCTGGTAGCCCCGGGTGGGCCCCAAAGCCCCAGATGGGCCTGTCTCCATCTCCAGTCTGACCACGCAGAGGAGGGCCCTGCCCACTCCAGGATCAGGGCAGGATTATGCACTTGTACCACTGGGCCCACAGGAGCTCAAAAGATGACGCGTGACAGTGACCTTCAGCAAGCAGAGCCTGCCGTGCACCTGATGAAACGGTGACCGACTTCCTCTCGCCCAGGCTTTGTTCTGCTCGTAAGAAAGTATTGCCCAGCGGACACGGTCTCCTTCCTGTGTTCTTCTGGAGGTTTGTTCCTGTAAGCTTTTCTGTTTAGGCCGATGCTCCACTGCACATTCAATCTGACGTGTGTGAGGAAGGGCTGGGACTTAATTCCACGCTTATTCCACACAGCGTGTGGAGAACAGTGCCCCCATGCTGAAAGCCTCGCCCACAGCTCAGCCCTGGGCCCACGTCCCCAGTTCTATTTCTGGGCTGCCCAGGACCGCACAGACCTGCCTGTCCCCGAGCCAGTGCCACGCCATCCTGACTGCTGTAGCTCTGGACTAAGCTTGAAAGACATGGAGTGGGACCTCCCAAAGTCATTACTTCTCGAAGGTATTCTGCTATTCTGAGCCCCTTATAAATAAAAAATTTTAAATGAACTTCTGCTAACCCCAAGCACCACAAAACAGGAAGTCCACGGGGCGTGCGTGAGGCTGGCTTACATCATTTAGGAAGACAGACAGCTAAGTGTGGAGTTTCAAAGCTTTCGTAAGTGAGAGGCTGAAAGGAGAGTAGGGGAGTGGGGAGAAAAACCCAAGATATGTCACGTGCAGGGACAGATTGCCCGTGATGAACGTGATTGTTACGTGTACCTAAAATGTATCCATAGATTTCAAAGAAGAAAAAAAAAAGAGCACGGGGTTGCCCAGCCAGGTGTCGGGGTGCACAGCCACAATCCCAGCCCTCGGGAGGCTGAGGCCTTGGCCACGCAGCAAGGCCCAGCCTCGGGTCCCAGTGCCCCCAAAGCTAAGCCCAGTTAGCATTCCTGGGATAAACCGTACCTGGCCTGATGGCTCACAGAAGGGCATTCCCTGGTGCCCCTCCGCTTTGGGGACCAGGACACAGTGAGCCCCACTGAGCCGCAGGCTTCCCCATTCAGTTTTCTGGGGCAAGTTGTGTGGAATGTTTTTTTTTTTTTTTTTTTGTATTTTAGGGAAGGGTCTACAGGGTCTCACTACTGGATCGGACTCATAGCGATGGCCTGTTTAATAGTGCCTCCCAAGAGCTGGGGTTACAGGCGAGCTCCACCTCGCCCAGTCTCAATTGCTCTCAGAGCACCCCGGGGGCGGAGCCAGTAGGGCAGGTCCGGGCATTGATCCCCTGACCCCTGCGCTAGTATTCTTTCTTTTATTGTTTATGAGAATAGATTTATTGGGAGAAAGAAAGCTCTGTCGGAGAGAACAGGAGGGAGGCCCAAGCAGGTTGTCCCCTATTCTTTAAAATGTGGTCACATTGTCCACTACAGTCAGTTTTGTTTTGTTTTTTCTACTCCAAGATCACAAGTCAGCTTCTCGCCACGTGTGGTGGCGCATGCCTGTAATCCCAGCACTTGGGAGGCTGAGGCAGGAGGATCAGTGCGAGTTCGAGACCAGCCTGGGCTACAAAAGTGAGCTCAAGGCCAGCCTGAGCTGCATAGTAAGACCCTGTCTCAAAAAAGACAAAACCAAAACAAGTCAGTTTCTCTCACAGGTACGGTATTCTGGCTATTTCTTCTTCAGTGAACTCACATCAGTTCTATTTCCCAACAACCTCGTGTTTGTTTCCTTTGTCAAAAGCACTGTCTGTCCTAAGAGCTTAGACAGTCGCGTGCCTGTTCCAGTCCCAAAGAAGTGTATGCACTTTCTTGAGGCACTGGAAGCTTTAGGCTTTTGGGTTGAATTATCTGTATTGTTCTTGTTTTCAGTGCTACTTGTTTCTGGTCTACCTTAGGTATTTATTTGTCTTAAAATTTTATTTTGTTTCTTGGAGGGGAAACCGAAGTCTTGAACGAGACCACACAGAAGCATTTAGTGCTGTGAACCATTAAAAAGGATTTAGAGCTACACATTTCCAAATACTAATTTAGTTTTATCACAACATACAGGAACACTAACAAGAACTTCATGTCTATAGACCAACAAAGAACAGCATAAACCCGAATCCGAAAAAAACTATTTACTAAGAAAATAAATACCAGACAAAGCGTGTACAGGATGTGGAATGGCTGAACCACACAGTGCAACACCAAGGCTGTAAAAGAGCTGGGGACGACAGTGTGCTCCTGGGTTCAGACTGGGACGGCGGGTGAGTGTGGCTTCTCCCTAGATGTGCCCACAGATTTCACACCGCTCCAAGCCAAGTCTAAGCAGGATTTTCACAGAAACCGATTCTGAAATGCTCGTTGGAGGCGTCAAGAGAACCACCCACTAGCTGGAGAATCACATTACCAAGTTTTAAGGCTTAGCACAAAGTGCCGTCCACCTTGACCACACAGAACAGGAAAAGGAGACGCAGGTTAAGGAGACAGATTTACGTGCGAAAATAGCTGTGGATCAGTACAGCTCACTGATCCTCCAAGAAGGCTGGAGCGAGGTTCGGAAGAGGCAGCTCGGTCCTCCCAGCCCCTGGTCCTGGACCTGGCATCCCCCACCACCACCACCACACACCCACACAGGCAGAAACAACTCTCACACCTTTAAGCAAGTTAACGTGATTATGCAGAATAACAGCACACTCAGAAGGAAATCTTTGGGACCTGAGGCCAGGCAGTCTCAGACTCGAGAGGCATGAAACAGTAAGTGTGATAATCTGGACTTGCCAAATCAGAATTTCTGCTGTGCAAAGCCCTGTAATGAGATGTGTTGTAGACTGAGAAAACACCAGCACGCACCAGCCAAGACTGTTGCTTTTTTTTTTTCCTCTCGTCCTTTTGAGGCAAGGTCTCGCTGCAGCTTTGGCTAGCCTTGAACTACGCAGCCCAGGCTGGCCTCAGAGCTGGAGCCCTCCTCCTCCTCTCAGCCTCCAAGGGCTGGGTTACAGGCCAGCACCACCACACCCAGATCACGTGAGGATTCCTAATAGGAAGAACACAACCAACTTAACCGAGAACAGACTTGAACAGACTCTGCGCCCAAGATGCCGCCGGCCTGCGAGCGAGCGGGTGTTCACCATCACCACCAAGGCCACGGCAGTAAGCCACGAGGAGCAGCACCAGCCAGGGGCACAGGGGCGGCGTGGCCAGCCTCCCTCTGCTGAGCAACAGCAGTTCCTCAGGTCCCCACAGATGCGTTTCCAAGAAGCAGCCATTTCCCTGCTATGGCTCTGGGGGGCGGGCGCACGCTCCGCCAGCGGGACCCCGGGAGGTCCCTGCGCCCCGCGGGCATCCTTCCCCCAGCTCGCAAGTTTAACCTTTCTTTTGTCCCGACTCCGGCCAGCAGCCTTCTCCGCAGGCCTGCAGCGACCACTAGCGTGTCCGCGGGCTGCAGGCCTCCTTGCTCCCTCAGCAGGATGGCTGGGGCAATGGCGGCATGTCTACTAAGCGTGTTGTGCAGTAGCCAGCAGGCAGGCCAGCCCGCGGCCGGCAGCAGTCCCCTCAGCTGGGCACAGGCTTTCCACACTGGGCACGCCCCTTCCCTAAAGACCACAGGTCCTCTGCTCAGCAGGCAGAGCCCAGCAGCCATCCAGTAGAGCTGGGTGAGGCCAAGGTCTGGCCCAACACACCTGTCCCTCCCCACAGGGACACATGGCCGTCCGAGCCAGAGCAGCTTCCCCTGGCCCTGCCCACCACACTGGCAGCAGGTGACTGAGCGACACAAAGGGGGATGGAGCCTGCCCTGGGCCTCTAGCCTGTCTGGACAATGGGACACAGGCTCGCAGGGCCCAGGTGGGGGTGCAAACTGCCAGCCCTGGTCCTCATGGTACCCACAGCAGGCTTGAAGGAACACGCTTTATTCATCTACCTTTCCAACACTAGACGCTAAAATGTGGTTGAGCCACACTGTCTATTTACAGAGTGCGGCCCGCGGACAGCCAGCACAGGTCTGGTTCCTCCCAGCCACATACACAGGTCCTCCAGGTGGGTGTGGGCCACTTGGCACCTGCGCCAGGACACCAGCCGGCAGAGCACATCCTCACAACAGGACGGCACCACACAGGGGCTGTGATAGTCAGTGCTTCTTCAGGCTGTAGGCCAGGCTGCTGGGGACCCGGGAGCCCTGCAGGGGCGGTGAGCTCCAGATAGCAGAGCTGGTGCGCTTGTGGTAGCGGGGCTTGCTCTTCTTGAATATCTCCTCCAAGTCAAGCGTGAAGTTGTCTCCGAAGATCTCGGCCAGGTTTGGGGGGTTGTAGTACTGCTGCACGACGGCCTGGCTCAGCTGCGTGCCTAGGGGAACACAGGGGGCTCAGGTCCTGGCCTCTGTGCCCTGCAGGACCCCATCTTTAGCCTGCCAAATCCCTAGCTCGAGAGGCCTGGGGCCCCTGTGGTCAGAGCCTTGCCAGCTGGAACCTCCCATGGCCTCACGGAGTAACGAGGTCCCCGTGACCGAGGGTGCAGAGACAAAGCTCAGACATGCGTCGTCTTTCATGGCACGCTGCCGCCCCTGCAAGGCGTCTGTGAAGCAGCTGCAGCTGGTGGCGCCCTCCCAGCCCAGGCACTCTGCCTGTACCCAGCTCCACGCAGCCCTGGCAAGCTTGTGTGGGTCCCAGCTCTGGTCCCCCCAGAGTGCAGGACCTGACCAAGGCCCCCGTGCCCTGCCCACCTCAGGCCCAGACCGCCCTCTGACCCCACGCACCCCTGGCCCAGGCTGGGACGGGCTTGCGGGGCTGAGACTCATCGTCCGTGGAGTCGTCGCTGTTCAGGTCCATCCCGTAATTACAGTATACATCCACGTTGATCTTTGGGGGCCGCTTGCACCCCTGTGGAGTCATCTGATAGGAGGTACAGGCCGGGGACTGGGAAAGGACAGGGCATCAGTCCTCCGAGTGGCCAAGGTCACAGGACAGAGGATGCACAGCGCTGCAGCCTGCAGGCCGGCGAGTTAATGCGGTACCAGGCAGTTGGGGCCAGACGTGCCGGCTCCAGAGCATGCCCAAGCCCACGTGAAGCATGCCTTGCCAGCGTCTGGCAGCACCACAGGGAGAGGCTTCAACCGCAGCGCGTGCTTCCACATGTACAGCAGGCACAGGAAAGCAGTGCGCACCAAGCTCAGGAGTCGGTAGAGGCAAGAAGGCAGGCCCCATGCCGGGCCTCCAAGCTCACACGCTCGCACGCACGCACGCAGCCCTCAGCTGGTGCCCTCACCTGCACGTCCACGGTCACGTTCAGGGCCTTGCTGGCGCCTGCCGTCTCCCTGGCTTTCTGCTCCTGCTGCTCCTGCTGCTCCTGCAGCCGCTGCTGGGCCAGGCGCCGCTCGTCCTCCTGGGCGCAGGAAGCAGTGGGGCCCGGCGTACATACTGCTACCCCCTCAGTGTGGCCTCCCCCTGCCCCGCCCCCACCCACCCCCAGCACGGCAAGGCTGCGGGCCCTACCTTCTTCTTCTCTTCTAACTCTCGCTGCAGCCGCAAGGCCTTCTCCCGCTCCTGCTGCTCCCTGAGGACCCAGCAAGAGCCTGTCAGGCCCACAGGTGGGGCCCTGTCCTGTCCGTCCCCACCCCTGCCAGGACAGCCAGGCCTGGGCACCATGGGACACCAGCTCAGAGCCCACACTCCCTGGGGTACAGGGTCCGTGCAGCCAGGCTTCCAAGTCTACACATGCAGCCTGGCCACCTAGGTCTCAGGCCCCTGTCCTGCGAGAGCACTGGTAGCCCTCTCCAGCGCTGTCCCTGGCAGCACAGGCAAGGGCCTCGAGGCTGCCCTGCCCCTTCCCCAGCAGGTACCAGACACCTCCTTTGTCCCTCACCAACGCGCACCCCACCTGAGGGTCGCGGCCCCTGGCACCTCACCTCTCGGCCTGGAGCCGCTCCTGCTCGCGGCGCTGCTCCCGCTCCTGCTCCTCCGCCAGGCGCCGGGCCTCGGCCGCCTTGCGCAGCCGCTCCTGCTCCTCCTCCTTCCTCTTCTGCAGTTGCTCCTGCTGGCGCCGCTCCTCCTCCTGGTACCGGGTGGGGCACAGGGTCAGGCACTTTTGGCCAGACTGGCCCACAGGGAGGCGACCAAGTGGGCCAACAGCAGACAGAGCTTGGGCGGCCCTGCGGCCCCTGGGAAGGCGCCTGTGACGTTGGCAGCAGACAGGCTGAAGGCCGTGTGACCCACACAGGCCGTGTCTCGTCTCAGCACGGCTACGCTGCTTGCCACACATCCAGAGCAGGGCCTGGCCCAGAGCACTCATCCGGGCAAGAACAGAGCTCCCCGCGGAACCCATGTGACTGACGACTTGCTCTGGAGGCCGCGGGCCCGGGGCAGCACCCGGCCCACCCACACACCTGCTGCAGCCAGCGCAGCCGCCGCGCCTCCTCCTCCTGCCTCCGGCGCGCCTCCGCCTCCTCCATCTTCTTGGCCATCGCCTTCTTCTTGGCTTTCTCCTCTGCCTGCCGCTCCTCCTTGGCCTGCAGAACCGTGCACTGGAGCAGCTGCGCTCTACCTGCACTGGGCCACCCTGGCCGGGACCAGGGGCTCGCTCGGGCCAAGCCTCAGGCCCGAGTCGGACTGGGACGGACCCCTGCTGGCCTCAGCCCGGCCGGCCGCCCGCCTGCCCACACCTTCTCGGTCTTCTCCTCCAGCTGCGCCAGCTTCTGCTCCATTTGCTTCTTCTTTTCCTCCTTCAGCTGCTCCACCCGCTCCCGCGCCTGCAGCACCTTGCGGTGGCGCTCCTCCCGCTTCCTGCAGGGCGAGCGGCCATCAGTCAGGGCCTGGGGGCGGCCAGCCGGGGCCACGCGGGCAGCTACTTACATCTTCTCCTCCTCACGGCGCCGCCGCTTCTCCTCCTCCACCTTCTGTCTGCGCAGCTGCTCGGCCTCCTCCTTCCGCCGCAGGTTCTCCAGGCGCTGCCTCTCCTTCTCCTGAGACAGGAGCAGGACATACCCTGACCCTGCAGGCCACCCAGACAGGCCCAGGCCTGAGGCTGCTGCTGTCCCCTTCCTCCAGGTCCTCAGAGGGCACGAAAGCCAGGCTCCAAACCAACATGCACACAGAGCCACAGCTGGGGAAGGCGGGGCAGGAGGCGGCTGGACAGGTGGATCGCGTGCGGGGGCGCAGCGGCCTGCAGCACAGTGTGATCGCACATGCGGCTTGGGCCACGCGTGCGTCACTGGCTCTTCCGTGCACAGCAACTACTTTGCAGTATGTGAGGAAGAGAACCCTGCTAAATGCTGTGGGAAACACTGCAGGCCCGGAGGCAGCCTAAGGGCTGTAGGATCTGGCAAGGTCCGTAAACAGAAGACGACCACGGGAAAACGCCAGAGGCTGGTGGCACACCGCGGCAGAGGTCCCCAGCCCTGCCAGCCGCAGATAGGACAGGGACAGCTGTGCTCCTCCACCTGCCCTCTGCCCTTCTGCTCCCCGCACTCCTGACCACCCCCTCTTCTGGTCATCATCTGGGGGCTTGGGTGGAGCCGGGTACCTAAGCCCCTGCGCCCCTGTGCCCCAGCTGGAGGATGGGAAAGGGAGCCCAGACAACTAGAAAGCCCAGGGTGAGGAGGAAAAGTGCTGTGGGGACTCCGCTCTAGCCCTGGAGCACCATCAGCCACCTCAGGCCAACTGGCTGCTGACAACACGCTGGGGACGGGCCTCGCTGCCACGGCCCAGGTGTGGGGCTGACACTGGCACCGCAGAAGGCAGGCAGGAGCCCCCAGATGAGCCAGCCATGCTGCCAGGTGCAGGGGGAAAACAGCGATGCTGTGAGCCTAAACCAGACCCAGAGTCACTGCCAAGCACAGGGGACGTCAGAGACGCAGTCCCCGGTCACATAGTATGTCACGAGGAGGAAGACGCTGGACAGAGGCGGGTTATGAGACTGTGCCACAACCACGACAGAAGTGCTACAGGGAGGCCTCACAGACAGGCCCCAGACAGCGAGGAATGGGCACTGGGTGGGAACTTGAGGGGAAAGAATTTAAATTCAACAGACTGGCCCAAGAGCACAGAGGAGAAGAGACGCCGCCGGTGGGAGTCCTGAAGACAAGCGGCCGAGCTGAGGGGCAGAGAAGCAGCCACGACAGTGGCGCTTGGAGAGGAAGGTGATGCCCGGCGGCTGAAGGAAAGGAGGCCACGGCGTCCCAAGGTCAGAGGCAGCACGGCCCGGGACTCAGGACCATCAAGCCATGAAGGGACAGGAGTTCCTCGCCTTCGGCACCGAGAGCAAAGGTGTGTTACGCACCAAGAAGAGGAGGGACGCGTGGCACCCGTGGGCAAAGGACACTACAGAAGCCGGAGTCCTGTTCTGAAAGCTGGCAACAGGTCTGGGCAGAGGAGGAAAGGGGCCAGGCACTGCCACGAGGGAGGACCATGCAACGGGGAGGCCACGGGCTGGGGGGGGATGGGGACCATGTTTTCCCTCCTGAGCTCTCGGAAGTACTCAGCAGTTTAAAGCAGAAAGTGTGCTTAGCGGAGCCATCAGGCCGGGTGCCGTCCACCAGGTGACCCCACATACCCAGGAAGGCCAGGGCAGCCCGGCACTGTGCAGGGAGCAGCTCCAGCGGTCTGCTCCCCACAACAAGCCCAGACCTGTAGCCCCATGAAGAGCCCCCGCCATACAACCCTGGGGGAGCCTGGGTGCCCCCCCACATCCTGGGATAAGCTCCCGAGATATTAGTGCTGCAAGGGGCTGGCAGGTGGGCAGGCAGGCAACAGGTGAGAGAGGAGGAGGAGGAGGAGGAGGTTCTACTCACGACAAAGCTGTACTGTAGAGAGGAGGACACAGAAGCCACGAGTCAGCACCAAACAGGGCAGGCGCCTCCCACAGGGCAGGCCCCGTGAAGTCCCCACCCATAGCCCCGTGGTATTGCCTGCATTCCCACTACGGACCCACAGAGCCAGCCAGGCCTCAGGCTGTGTCCCTGTGTCGAGGGAGCCCAAGGCCAGAGGCTCGAGCTGCTCCTCAGCCAGGCCAGGCCCCACAGGCCCCACAGCAGCCATGGGGACCCTCAGGCGGGAGAACAGAGCGGCGCTCACCTTGGGGTCCACGCGCAGCGGGGTGTTGCGCTTGATGAAGGACTTCATGACGGTGCTGCGGGATGCCGAGGTCGGCGTCATGAGCAGCTGGTTCCTCTGCACTGTGTGTAGGAAGGTCCGCAGGGGCCGCACCACCTGCCGAGGCCCAGGCCAGTCAATGGGGGCAAGGGGGGCGGGGGGGCGGCCCAGCTGTGGAGGCGGGCCCCACACACCTTGTTGGCTGGGCAGGGAGGGGAGGGCGTCTTGTTCCTGGGGGGTGGCAGCTCCTCGTCCACCAGGGAAGGCTCCTCGTCCGGCTCGCTCATTGCCCGCTTATAGCTACGCTTCCTCCTGCCAGCCGGGGGGGAGGGGACAGGGTTAGGGCAGGCGGGGCCTTTGGGAGTGGGAGGAGGGGGGCCCTGAAGCCCAGTCGCCCCCTCGCATCTGGCCCAGGGGCACACCTGATGCTCTGTGGTGGCTCTCGACATCCATCGGCTTCATCAGCTGTAGCCCCTGTGGAGACAGCAATGGCAGTGAGGGAGGAGCCTACAGTGCAGGAAGGGCCCGGCAGACTGGCCAGCAGGGGTCACAGGGCCTCAGCACCTCATCCTGAAGGGTCCCATCCAGAGCCAGCCCACTGCCCATGCCTGGCGCCTGTGGTGGGAGAGTCCCAGGGCAGCCAGCCACAATTGCCAGCCGCAGGGAGCACAGAGGCGGAGGTTCACACACAGCTGCCAACCCCCAAGCCCGCCAGGTCACAGGTGAGGTGCGGGGTCAGAGCTGTTCTTCCCCTCCAGCCCTGCAGGGTACAGCAAGGGCCTGGGAAGGTGTGGGGACCCCCAAGGGCCCTTCCTGACCCTGGGGGATGATGGCTCAAGGCCTGATCCAGGTCCTGCCCCCGCCGCCAGGATACCCACACAGCGCCTGCAGTGGCTGCGCCCACGACCCGCGGCCCACTGAGTCCTACTGCCCTTGGGCTTCCTGCACAGCGCAGAGCGGGCCTTACCTTGCTGCCCTTCGGGGGGCATCTCAGGGTCACTGGGGCCAGGCTGTGAGTCAGGAGTGGGCACAGTGGTCTTGGTGGCACTGTGGGGCAGCAAGGTGTCCCCACCACTGCCAGGCACCTGTGAGAGGAGCCAAGGCACAGGGCTCAGCCGGGGTGGCCCTGCCGGGGATGGCGCAGAGGTCCTGGCCCCGCCTCCCTCCCTGGCAGCCTTACCAGGGGCTTAGCCGCTGCAGGTGCAGCCTCCCGGCCAGGCTCCTCCTGCTGGGGCCTGAAAGCACAGCGCGCCACGTGGGAGCCTTACGGGACTCACGCTCCCGGGGACCCCGGCTTCTGCCTGCCTCGTGTCGCCCAAGCAGAGCTTCAGCCAGGGAAGCAGAAGTGGTGCCCTGACCCTCCTGTCCCCAGGCTGCCTGCACAGGGCCGGGGCTGCTTCTGTGTGTTGCCACCACGAGGGGTGAGATGTCCAGGACACTGCAGGTGCCCTCGGAGGAGTCCTGGCTGCTGCTGTGATGCACCCCACTGCCACAGGGCTGAGGCCAGGGGTCACACGCGCATGGGCTGAAACACCCAACACTGAGCCGGAACAACCCCGCCTCTGCGGAGTTCATGAACCTTGGGTTCTTGGCTCAGCACCATGAGCTGCCGCAGTTCTGGCCCCAGCTCCACTTGAGCCTCCAGGTCCCGGGAACTCCAACTGTGACAGGCAGGGCAGGCGGCCCTCCACGACCACCCTCTAAGGCCACTCTGCCCTGTTCACCCTCAGCGTAGCCTAGCTGGCTGGAGCAGATTGAGGGCGCCCAGGAGAGGGAGGCGCTTCCCCCTAGGGCCCACCCCAACCCCGCCCAAGCCCGGACCGGTACCTACCCAACCTTCTGGGGCACCTCGACATGCAGCAGCCTCTCCAGGTAACTGTGACCTGAGGGCAGCAGGACAGAAGATGCTGTCAGAAGCTTTCCAGGGGCCCCAGAAGTCAGCTTCCGCAGGGGACACACAGTGGAAGACTCCTGGGACCGGGCACATGGGACCGAGCTCTGGGTACCCGCGCCCAGCACAAGCAGCTTATTCACGCAACAAACAGTGCCAACAGAGTCCTGGACCCTGGACCGGGTCTGGGGATCGAATGGCGACCAGAACCAACAGAGTCACAAGCTGGGCTTCACAGCAACCAAGTGACCTGAGATATGTGTGGTGCAGGAAAGGGCACAGGGGCTGCAGAGCCTGGGGGGCAGTGCTGAGGGTGACTGGCCAGAGGTGCAGGGGCTGATGGCAGAGGAGGGCTGCAGACCTTGGGTCTGAGCATAGCCCCGGCCCTCGCCAGGTGCCTGTCCACCACGTGCACTGGCACAGCCCCTCCCGCCAGGCCCACACCAGCCTCAAGCAAGGTAAACCGCTTGCTGGCCCCACACAGTCAAGGCAGAGCCAGGTGCTCCATGCAGGAACATCCCGGGAGTGTGTCTCGCTGCCCCCAGTGACCCTGGGAAGAAGCACACAGCCCTGAACTGCAGGCCCAGGCCCTGGGAAAGTGCGGGCTCAGGCAGGCGCCCTCTGCACAGGTCACCTCTTGCGGTGCTGCAGCTTCAGTCTGAGGCTGATGTGACCAAGGCTCGGGAAAGGCAGGGCCTCGCCGTGGAAGAGGTATCAGAGGCTGTGGGGCCACCTGCCCGATTTCTCCTTCCCTCGCTCTCCAGCACACACTGGCACTGTGCCGAGCTGCCTGCCTCAGGGGCAGACACACCCAGAGTCGTTAAGTCTCCACCCGTGAGGATCAGTTCTGCGCCTGTATCCCAGCAACAGGAGACTATCACACGACTGGGGTTCGAACTCAGGATCTTGCACTTGCCAGGTAGGCACTTGTGCCACGGAGCTATCTCCCCAGCCCCCAAGCCTGTCATTTAAAACTAGACATTTGGGGCGGGTGAGATGGCTCAGCGGTCTGAAGCACCTGCTTAGGCAAGCTTAGGCAACCGCAGGGACACCACATGCTACACCAGCCCCACCCCCAGGGCAGGCCGAGATGGCTATAAAAAAACCCAAAAAGCACTACTCATTTGCAGAGAACTTATAAGCTGTAGCCCAAAGGGACAGAAGTGGGATCTTGAAAAGCACGTACTCGTCACCAGAGGTATCAGTCTCCTGCTCCCTAAGAAGCCTCTAACGGCATCAGAAAAACACTGCTCACCAGAGTGGCAGGGCGCCTGGGGGAGAGGTGCACCCTGCAGCCACACTCAGGGGAAGCACCAGGCAGGAACCAGCTCCACCCTCTGCATCTGTGCTCTGCAGTCACTCGCACTGGGTGCACGGCTGAGGACACACACAGCTCCCGGCAGGCTACGAGGCCCCTCGCCCAGCTCTGCAAGCCCAGCCCCTGCACCCTGCAGCCCAGGTGGTCAGCAGTCCACTCCAGCATAAGACGATGCCGATTCTCTGCCTCGCTTTTGCTTTGTTTTTTTTTCCTCCTATATATTTGGCATGCGGTCTCGCTCTGCAGCTTGGACTCCTAGTGGCCCCATTTCTAGTCTTCCCGTTACTGGGATTACAGGTATGGGCCACCACACCCAGTCTCAGTGGACGGCTCAGCGGGCCCAGGGGCAGGGCTGGCGAGGCACCGGTCCCCGTGCTTGCCTAAGCAGGTGCTTAGCCCACTGAGCTATCTCGCCAGCTCTACACTTTTGCTTTGGAAATGATTTCTGTTATAAACATCTTGGCCACAGGTGGGAACAGAGACAAGTCTCAGGGAGCCCAGGAGACCTAGGACAGTGGGCAAAAGGGAGACAGGCAAGAAGCTAGGACCACAAAACACCGCGGTGCAGAGAATGAGGTAGCAAGTGGGCACCTTCCCACCTGGCTCCTTGCACCTCCCTATTGCACCCTCTTGCCCAGGTTGGGGACAGCAGACCACAGGAGGCTGTGTGGCCTCCATTACCACAGGACTTGGAAATACTAACTTCCCCGGCATGCATGCCAGCCCATAGGGTGGGCAGAGGGCTGCCCCCAGTGCAGGGCAGCCAGGGTCCCTGCCCCTTCAGATCCTAGACCCTGCTCCTCCTGCTGTCCCAAGCCAAGGCCAAGTTGGAGTCACACACAGCCACCTGCCAACCCATTAGCAGTCTTGAGTGAGCCAGGGGCTGAGGGGCGGAGCTTCAGACCTGTGCGTCCAGAGGAGCAGTGGCGCACACCTGCACCCCAGCACTTGGAGGATGAGGCAAAAGGGAGGGACACAAGCTTGAGCCCTGCCTGGGCCAATACCTCTCAGATGCGGGAACAAGGGAGCACAGCTCAGGTGTAAAGGCCCTGGGCCCAATCCTGGACCACAGTCTGGCAAACAAGGACTACAGGCCTGGGGGCTGTGCCCTGAGACCTCCTGCCTCCCAGGATCAGGCTGGGCCTGAGCAAATAGCCACAGCACACGTGAGCAGCCCGCCTCAGCCCTCCACGTCCCAAAGCAGACCCTGTGCCAGGCTGTGCGGCCCAGTGGGCTGGGAGGAGGCGGAGAGGGGTCTCGGGCCCAACGGTGCCCTCCAAGCAACAGTCATGAGCACTGCCAGGTGGGACTCGGGCCTGGCCCCCAGCCGGAGCCGCACCCCAAGACCCACTCTGTGAATGGGGGAGTCTGAACAAGCAGCATGGCGCCTACCTAGCGAGCGACACGCCTTTGCTGTCAGGCTGATGACAGCCACTACTCGCCATGTGTCCTCGTAACCCCAGCTGTTCTCTGCCCGGCCCCCACCGGCTCATCCCACCACCCCACGACAGGGCCACATCCTCCAGGGTGCCTTGAGTGGCACAGATGCCACCTGCTGCTCTGTGCTGCCCCATGCAGACACCTGGCCCACGGTGGCTCAGGCCGAGTTCTGCCAACCTCAGAGCAGGCGGGTGTGCCACCCCTGCCAGCCACAGATACGAGCGAGGCTGGGGTGAGGTCAGAGCACACGGCGTCTTGTGCCCAGGCTGCAGCTCCAGGGCCGCCCTGCTCGTGGGCACCCACAGCCGTCGGCCCCACAAGGAGCCCTCCGCGCCTCCAGGACAGGCTGGGCCCAGCCTCCCCAGCCGGACCAGGCATAGAACACAGCCAGGTGATCAGCGTCCACAGCACAGGGAAGGGAGGGAATCCCTGGCCTCCCCAGCCCCGAGCGCCCGACCAAGGAACTCGGGCCAAGCTCTCTGGACCTCAGGCTCTTTCTCACCCAATCTGATGGCTGCCTGCTCCTCCATCAGACTGGTCCCGTCTCAGGGACACAACAGTCAGGCGCGGGAGCTGGCAGCTACTGTGCAGGCCTGCACAGTTGGGAGTGCTTGCCGGCGCCCTGCAGAAGCTTGAGGGACAGCCCACGCCTCCAGCTCCCCACTGTCCCAGGTGCCCCCCACCCCACCAGCTCCACTCACAGATGATGCGGCAGGAAGCAGCGGGCCCTGCAGCCGTGTTCTTGGTGAGCTGCCTGCTCGATCTGAGGCTGGCGCCATCCTGCTTAGCCACCGGGGAACGCTCCTGCGCCCGCGTGTCTTGGGGACCCAGGACGATGAGGCTACGCCGGCAGCCTTCAAGAGTGGAGATGTTTTCCAGCTGAATGGGAACCAGTACCCGCTCGCGCCATGGAGAATCCAGGGAGCTGGGCAAGTCCTGGGGCTTCAGGGAGGCATGTGCGATCTTGAGCTTGCAGGCGGACCGTGCTGGGCCGGCGCTGGGACTCCTGGGCCCCTTCGGGGTGGTCACCAGGGCACTCGCTACAAGGGACTCCGGCTGCCGGGCCTTTGGCTTCTTGGGTGTTGGTTCCTCAACCAAAGTCAGGGTGCCCTGTGCAGCTGCAGCTGCGGCTGGGGATGCGGCCGAGGTGGCGGTCAGCTTGAGCTGCTGCTCCGCGCTGCGGTGCTCCTGGACGCCGATCTCCACCACCAGCTTCCTGTGCTGCTCCACCAGGGGCGACGCAGCAGGCTCAGGAGTCACCGATGGCTTGGAGGCTGCAGCGGCGGCGGCTGTGGCGCGGGTCACCCTCTGCAGCACAGGAGAGCCCTGCTCCCCCAACACCTTGGCCAGTTTCTCCGCCCTGTCCTTGCCACGCAGGGGCTGGGAGCTCCGCCGGCCACTCCGGATCTTTCTGCGGGATGACCTGCGCAGCAGAAGGAAGGTGGCTGAGGCAGCCCGCCGAGGAGGGACCACCCAGTCTCGCTGGGGCACAGTGATCTCCCCAGGGCCGTCAGCCTGCTGGAGCATCAGGGGGCCTGGAGGTGCAGGACCTGGGTTCCCATGCGAGCTCTGCCATGTCCTGCTGGGAGACCCCAGAGCCTCGCTGGCCCCGTCGGCCACCAGGAAGATGAAAGCCACACGGGCTACCTGCTGTGCAGGGCCAGGTGCCCGGCACCTGTGCAAACCTCACACCCGCCTGCCTCACGTCACCTGCAAAGTGGACTCACAGGTAAGCAGCAAGGTCCTCACTTTGTGGGTTGGGGAAAGAGGGGGTCATAATCCAGGGACACAGGGCTTCGAGAGACAGGGCTGGCGGATGCACCAAGACTAGTGACTCCTAGACCCAACGCCTACACTCCAAGGTCCCGTGCCAGCCATCATTCTGAGGGGACTTAGCAGCCCAGAAGCTGGGTGGGGTGCCTGCCCCCACTTCTCTGGTCACGGCCACCTATCGAAAGGTCTCCAAGTCTTTCCTTGCTGCAGGCCCAGAGCAGACGCCCTATCCCGACGTGCACACACGCTGTGCCTGAGGCTGCACCCTTCCCGACCCCCTGCCTGAGCGCCTACCTCTTCCGAATGGGGTCTCTGTTCTCATCCTGAACAGAGGAGCCGCGTCTCCTCCTCCGGCGATTCTTCTGAGAAGGAGTCTTGGGCATCAGCTCAGGCTCTTTGCTGAACTCTCTGTTTGGTACAAGGAGGGCAACCCGTGAGGCTCCCCACATGGCCAGCCCCGCTCCTGCAAACTGCTTCCCTTCCAGCTTCCCATACGGTGACCGGGTACAAGTCACGGCCAACACACAGGCTTCCTTCCTCCTGGGGACATAGCCAGCCAGGCAGCAAGGACGGGCAGGCTTTCAAGTACCTTAGCCACAAGGAGCCAGGCGGGAGAGGGCGGAGCAGGGCTGCGGCACCCGGCCTCACCTGGTGAACATGCGCTCCGCCTCCTCCTGGATCTCCTTGAGCCACACGAGATCCTTATTGTCCAGGTTGCACACAAAGTCCATGAGCTTCTGGTCGCACAGGTCCAGCAGGTGAAGGGGCCCTGGGGCGGTCGTCCCCATGGTGGCTTTGTCTAGCGACGGCAGGGACAGAGGTGCAGGGCTCAGGGGTGGGCCTGCCCCAGGATCTTCCCCAGGGCAAAGCTGCCAGCCCACAGCGCCCACAGCGCCCGCTCACCACCCTCAAACGCCCAGGGCCCCCGCTGTAGTGGAGCCCAAGCCCTGACCGACAGCCTCATAGCGTGGCTGTCCCTAGAGTTCACAATGACGTGAGCCTTACAGGTGGACTTTCTGGGGCTCTGATGCCAGGCACAGCCACCTGCGCTCCTGGGCTGGGGACAGTGGCAGCCACCCAGTCGCCCTTGCAGCCCGCTCCAGCACCCCGGCAGGCGCTGGCAGTGTCACCACCCTGTGCTACCCGGAGCGAGCCCTACACAACTGCACCACTCTAGATCCAAACAGCTCTTCAGAGCCAGTGAGCAGGGCGAGGTGCGGTGCAGGCGCACACAAGAAGGGAGGAGCCGGAGACGGCTCCCCAAAGAGCCCCACAACCACAGAGGGTGCGGGGGCAAGTGAGCGGCGCCTTGCTCCGAGGAAAACCTGTCTGCGAGCACTGGGTAAGTAGAAATGCACACTTAAATCTTTTTCAAAACCCTGGGCGAGGGCACGGCCTCCTTCAGACCCCACTAGAAGCCACTCAAGGGCCCAGGTGGGGCCTATCCTAGTCCTCTCTTGAGTTTCATCGAGCATCCTACCGGGTCAATGAATGTGAGCTGTGAGGGGCTGGCGGCTGTCGCCTGCGTGCCTGCAGAACAGGGCCCACAGCAGTGACCCACACTGCCAAAGCCAGGAAAATGCACACAGCTCGACAGTCCCCGCACGGAGCCCTGCACCGAGGCTGGCTGCAGACCCCGATCCTTCAGATCCTTCCGCAGCTCGACACCAAATCAGGCTGCAGCCTCAGGGACGCCTCGGGCCTGACTTCAGGGCACAGCAGCCTGGTTCTTCTGACAAGCTCTGCGCTCCATCTGGAACACTCTGCTTCCTGCTATGTGTGGCGTCAATCCTCAGGGAAGCCTGACCACCAAGCTAAAGTGGCCCCGGTAAGAGATAAAACATATTTTTAATTGGCCCGTTTCATTAACTGCTCTAATAACCCCTTATTCTCAGTCCCTTTAATTAGCAGAAAGGACGCCTGAGCTATACCAAGACTACCTCAAGATAAGATTCCAGGGTAGGGGCCGGGGAGATACCTCAGTAGAATAAGCGCTTGCCTAGCAAGCGCAGGGTCCTGAGCTCAATGTCCAGTACCAAAAAATAAAAAAATCCAGGGTAAAAGGCTAACTGCTAAACAAGTCTTCTACAATCCTGGGAGGCCAAAAGGCTAAAAGTAAGTACAAAGAAAAATACAGACAAAGGCGGTCGTGGTAGCGCACACCTGTAATCCCAGCACTTGGGAGGCTGAGGCAGGAGGATCGGTGCAAGTTCAAGACCAGCATGGGCTACGAAAGTGAGCTCAAGGCCAGCCTGAACTGCATAGCGAGACCCTGCCTCAGAAAGACAAAAAAAGAAAAAGGAAAATACAGACAGGTGTGGTGCACACCCGTAATTGCAGCACTTAGGGAGACGCTGAGGCAAGAGGATCACTGTGAGTTCAAGGTGGTGGTGGGTGGAGGGAAGCTAGCTATATGACTGAGTTCAAGGCCAGTCTGAGCTACACAGCAAGACCCAAAACAACTGCAACAGAGGGAGCAGGGGCTAAGAAGAGAAGTGGGGGGACAGGTGTGCGGTGAACCATTGCTTGGGACAGACAAACATTGCTCTGGGTCCCAGGCAGTGGAAGGAGGGGCTCCTGGGAGTTATGAAGAAAGCCACACAGCTTCTCCACCAGAGGGTGTCTGCCTCCTGCTCTAGCAGGAGTTTGGATTAAAAGCCTCTCCTTGGCTGCCTCTGGAGTCCAGGTTCTTTTTGGAGAGGGTCTAGACAAGTGAGATCACGTTTTACCCCCCTGGCCATAATCTCGTGTCCACCGACCTCAGCCCTCTGCAGAGCACCGAGGGATGCCTTATCTGTTTACTGCCAGTCTATTTGTGCCCACCAAACACTGCACCGGGCACGGGTCTGGCACTGCGCGTCAACTGACCCCCACTAGCTGGCCCTGGGGCTACAACCCCACCACCACCACACCGAGACAGCAGGACAACCGCCTGGCACAGGTTGGGGCAGGTTAGGGCAGGGTGACACACACCCACCAGCCCTGGATGCCAGAGGCGGCACCAACCCAGGCAGGGCCAACCAGGCAGACGCCAGGCTCTGGGCAAAGGCCCTATCTCTGCCAGCTGCGACTCCCTGCCACCCCACCACTTGCGGAGCTCTCTGCACCCAGAGTTCGGCCCATCAGGGCTGGGCCCTAGCTCACGGCTAACAAGGAGAAACCGTTCAGGGAAGCCACAGGTTTGCACAGGAGCTAAAGCGAGCTGCAACACCTGAGCAACCTTTTTAAGTCTTTGCTTAAGCAAGAAAGGGGTTGAGCACTTCAGAACAGGCTGGGAGACGCCGGCGGTGGTGGTGCACGCCTATAATTCCAGCTCACAGGCGACTGAGGCAGGAGGATAGCGGCGTGTCCCAGACCAGCCTGGGCTACAAAGTGAGTTCAAGGCCAGCCTGGACTGCATAGCGAGACCCAGTCTCAAACGAGAAGCATCAAGCTCCAGCGAGGAACAGTAGAACGCGGTCTTCAGCCCGTGCCCAAGGGAGCTCCTGATAGCCCCGAGGACGGATGCTCTCCGTCCACCGCACAAAGACTTCGGCCGCACCCCGCGCCGGCCCGGCCCCCGCCTTCCTCGCGCCTCCCGCGGTTTTGGGGGTGCAGGAAGTCATGCACTTCTGTACTCAGGCCGGGCAGTCTGTTGTAACAGCCGCATCCCTGTGAGTCCTACCCAAGCCAAGGCCCGGCGCTGCCTGATTTAATTCTCATCACAACCTCAAGGACAGCGTGCGCAGACAGGGAAACTGAGGCAAAAAGTCAATCACCTTGGACATCAGAGACGGCCCTGGGTTTCAGCTACGAGCGCCGGGAGCGGGCGCCGCGGCTTCCCCGGAACTAACCAAAAGCCTGGGTGGGATGTGGGTGACACGGCGCTGCCTCAGCCTCCGGAGCGGGCGGTTAACACGCGGCTCGGGCCGCAGGGCACGGGAAACGGCACCGGCCCGCCGCGCCGAGCACCCCCGGGACGGGACGCTGCGACCAGCACTCACCCGGCCGCCCGCCGCCTCCGGCTCGTCGGTCGAATCTGCCGTCTCTGGAGTCTCTGCCCGGCCCCCGCCCGCCAGGTCCACTCGCTCCAGGTCAGCGCTCCGCACCTAGCAGCAACTGGGCGGCGCAGCGCGGGCGAAATCGACGATTTTCAAAACTGAGAGCTCAGCCAATTCTCGGCGAGTTTGTGTGGGCGGTTGCACATCTCGGAGCCAATCATATGGCGAGAAGCACGATACTGAACATTTATTGGCTGCTCCCACTATCAATCTATGGGACTAAGAGGCGGGGAAAGGAAGCGTAGACATTTTAATCCGCCTCCGTTTCCGGAAAGAGAGGAAGTCGCCTGGCCCGGCTAGCGCGTGGCTGGCGGAACTACGTGTCCCAGAGTGCCCTGCGCGGACGGGACGGGCGGTTCTGGCATCGCTGGGGTCCCGGGGCGCCGGCAGCGCGGCCTACCGGATCTTGGTTATTTGACCCCTGCGTGGTCACCGCGGAATCCGGCCGCGCCCCGAGTGGACACCCTCAGCAGGATGCCAGCAGAAAGTGCAGGGTCTCTTTGGAGCAGACATATTTTCTGATCTCCCTAACCACTGAACATTAGTCAATCTGCCTGTCTTGAACCAACAACGTTCTACCAACCTTAACACCCGATTATGTGTCGCAGTAGACCCTATGAAATAAAACATTTTGGCTGGTAAACGCGGTATGGACTCCAGCAGGTGTGGAATGCTGACCTCTGCTCAAAAATATACACAGGCTGCCTCCAGCGGGTTGCGAGCCTCCTGACTCAGCCTCTCCAGAGCTGGGATCACAGGCGTGCATTGCAACTTTTAAATTTTATTTTTATTTTATTTATTTATTTAAACTTTATGTTATGGCCAGCTCAGTCTGCCCTGGGGATGGGGCTGGCACAGCATGTGGTGCTGGGAATAGAACCATGGTCCCTGCAGTTGCCAAAGCAGGTGCTTTAAACTGCTGAGCTATACTGGCAGCCCCATCACTCAACCTTTTAAGACGCCTCCTAAGTGGAAGCCAAAAATTCATGGCAATAGATGAACCAAAAATGTCTTTAATAACCAGCCGGCTGGGGACGTGGATGCTTATCACAGTGCTCAAAGTGGTTCCTCTGGAGTTGCCAAATGTCTTCCTTGTTCTTTGCACAAAGTCAGTGAGTTCCCCCAGGGGCTTGATCGTGGAAGAAATTTAGGATGGAAATTTACAGAAGAGAAGTTCTGTCTAAATGGGGGCCCAGACTCTGGGGAGTCAGCTCAGTAGAATAAGTGCTTGCCTGGCAAGCACAAGGGCCTGAGTTCAATCCCCAGTTCTGCGATAGATAGATAGATAGATAGATAGACAGACAGGTAGAGTCCCAGCCCAAGGTGAGGCTGCTCCCGGCACCCTCTGGGAGAGGAGGCCCGCTCCTGGGGTGAAGCTGGATGGCTGTGGGTTAACTGTACAGCCAAGCTGCTTGGGGAGGTTGGCCCAGCTGGGCTCCCTGAGAGATGGATGGATTTGACCCAGGTCGAGCACAGATCGGTGCAAAGCCAGCGCCAGCAGGGTGCGGCGGCCTGGAAAGGCTCCTCGGAAGTTCCTGCCTGCTGGGCCGTGGTTCACCTCCTTTTGACTGCTGCCTTTGCTTCTGTACCTTGGCGTTGTGCTGAGTTCTGAGGAAAAGTTGCCCCAGAGGATGAAAACAGGGCTTTGTTCTGTCCCCAAGGATGGTGTGCATGGGGGAGGGGAGGCTGCATCCAGAGCTGGCCTGCAGAAGGAGGAGGTGGTGGTCCCTGGGAAGGTAAGCCATTGTGCCAAGGGCTTCAGCAGTTCACACTGGGCCAGAACCTGTCACCAGCCTCTGGCGACATGTGTCACTTCGAATCTCCTTAGTCCCTAGACCACTGATGTCAGAGCACGGACAGCTCTCTGCAGATCCCAGCGGAAGCCAGGAGGAGAGAGGCTGAGGGGCTCTGAGGCAGGCTGGGCAGTGTGAGAGGCCGAGGACGTTGTGTCCTTGAGGCCCGCAGGCAGCCTGCGGGGACTGGCTGCTCGAGTCTTCACGCTGTCCCCCCCTAACGGTTCCAACCTGACCCCGCTTCCTCTCCCTGCCCTCCCTTTCTGTTTTGTTGTCTTGTTTAACATGCAGTCTCCCTGTGGCGTCCAGGATGGCCTTGGATTCCCTCTGTGGTGCAGGCGGGCCTGCAAGTGACCCTCCTGCCCCAGCCTCTGAGTGCTGGGGTGCTGCCTCCACCACCCCCCCTTTTTTTTTTTTACCAGCCCTGGCCTTTACTAGCCCTCAATATTTGACTCAGTCTCCCAACTGGCGCGTTCATGTGGGAATCACTATGGAGCAAAATAATGAAAGCATATTTGAAATGTTCTTTGGAAAAAACAAAAAACTGTTAATGAATTACATAATGAAAGGATGGAGCCAGGCGTGGTGGCCCACAGCTGTAATCCCAGCACTTGAGAGGCTGAGGCAGGAGGATCAGTGCAAGTTTGAGACCAGCCTGGGCTACAAAAGTGAGCTCAAGGCAGGCCTGAACTGCATAGCAAGACCCTGTCTCCAAAAGACAAAAAATAAAAAAAAAAATTAAAAAATGCCACTCTTGGCCTGGCAGTGGCCTGGCTCAGTGGTCTAAAGCGCCTCCTTAGGCAAGCTTAGGCAACCTAGGGACCACGGTTCAATCCCCCGCCCACATGCTGCGCCAGCCCCACCCCCAGGGCAGGCTGAGCCGCCCAAACAAACAAATAAATAATTTTTTTTAAAAAAATGTATTTATTTTTTAAAAAATGCCGCTCTTGCATTGGACAGCCGGTTTCTCAGACTGTCGCCCTCTCGTGGTGTTCCCCGGCAGCGCACCGCACCCCTTTGCTAGGGAGCTAGGGGGAGGGGAGTTCAGGGCGCAGGCGCCCGGTAAGGTAGCAGGAGATGCCGCAGCCGGTTTGCTCGAGGCTGCCGGTTGCCCAGGTGATAGTTCCTGTTCCAGATCCAGTTGCTCAGGCTCTCAGAAACGGCTGCTCGCTACCCTGCGCGCTGTAGCATCCATTCCCCGAGGGGCATCGCTGCTTGCTTATCACAATCCGGACCACCCGAGACCGGGGCCTGGCATCGCGAGGGACGGCTGATTCCCGGTCAGTGCCCATCGATCCCGGGTGTCGCTTCCGTGCCTCTGCTTGCGCAGGGCGCGCCGCAGAGAATAGGAACGGCCACTCCCTAAAATAAAGCCCTGTCCTTTTTGTCCCTGGGCAGGAGCCGTATTTCCTGCAGACCCCTGGGCGCGCTCGGGAGGCGAATCTGCGACTGTTGTCCCGATACCTGTTGCTTGGCTCTGTGTTGGAGGTGGCCGACCTCTGGGCCATGTTTTTTTTGTTTTGTTTTGTTTTGAGACAGGGTTAGGGTAACTTGCACATCGCTGATGCAGTAGCTGACAACACAAGTTTATTTGGCTGCTGGTCCAAGGCAGGACAACATGGGCCGGGGGGCGAGGCGGGGCCACAGGAGGCAGAGAGGAAGGACACGCACCCTTCTTCCAACCACACCCCAGCACCCTAAACCCCATCCAGTCACCCTTCCAAAGCCCCCCCTGCGACCCAGGAAGGTCTGGGAGACATTAGATACCAGCCTCCTATGACACTGCTAGATTGCCCGAGCTGGGGAATGTGTGATCCTCCTGCTTCCGCTTCTACAGTGCTGCGAGTTCAGCACAGCATCTCTATGCTCGGCTCGAATGACTTTCAAGGTACCGCCTGCTGGGCGCGGTGGTGAGCAGGCCTGTATTCCCAGCAGCTGGGAGGCTGAGGCAGGAGGACCGCCACAAGTTTGAGACCAGCGTGGGCTACATAATGAGCTCGAGGCCAGCCTGAACTACACAGTAAGACCCTGTCTCAACAAGAAAAACAACAACAGAAAGATCCCTCCAGCTGTCAAGGCAAAAAAAATTATTTAAATGTATTGAGTACAGAGTCTAAAGGGTCTCACTACACAGATTGGACTTGTAGTGATCCTCCTGTTTTCAGCCTCCTGAGCACTGGGCTAACACATTCTCTCAGGACCTGGAAAATCAAATTTTAATTTCTGAATATAGAGGGGTGAGTCCACCGGAGGGCAGCAGCTAGCTGGGGTCTGGTCCGCTGCCTTCCGCAGAGTAAGGCATTGCTGGTGGAGGGGAAGGCATCTTCTCTGTGCTCCCCCAGAAAGCAAACTACTCTGGGGTCAACTTCTGGTCCTAGCGGCCGAGCCCTGAGCAACTGAGCCTTCAGGGTCCACACAGGCCTGCCTTGCCCAGGCCCCGCCCTGGGCCTGTGAGGAGCCAGCCTTCCCTAGAGTTGGGGGCCTTGGGGGTGGCTGACGGGCCGAGTCATGGTGTTTCAGGCCAAATGGAACCTCTGCAGTGGAGGTGTCGCAGAAAGGTGGCAAAGCTGGGGACAGACGTCACCCAGGCCAGCTGTCTTGGCTGTGTAAGAGCAGAGTCCCCGGAGTGCTCTGGCCTGGCACCGACAACGTGGCCCTGATGACCTGGACTCTGCTCCAGCCGCCTTGAAACGTGAGGTACACAGGGGAGTCGGGATTTTAAAGTCATGTTTCTCAAGAAAGCTGTAGCCTCAGGGCTCAACATCTTTTCCATCCCTCCCCTGTTTCTCCCTCCTGGACATGTGAGTGGCCAAGCCCTCCTCCCATAGGACTGCAGATTGACAAACCCCACCTTCCAGGAAAGGGCTGTGTGGCCCATACAGCTAAGCCAGGAAGAAACACCACAGGCAAAAGACAGGGCCCTGCCCTTGAGGAAGGAGGACGCATTGCATGTGGCTGCAGGTGCATCCCTCGAAGGCCTCAGATAGCCTGGACTTGCCAGGCCTGCCGCCTTCCCAGGGGTAAGCAACGTTCTCATGTTGGCATCACCTGGTCCAATAAAGGCTGGACAGGCAGCAGTCACCCCGGTGGGGGCCAAGGCCCTCCTGTCCCCAAAGGTAAGGTCCTGGTTCTTTCCCTGTCCTCTCGCTAGGTCATGCACCTCCCCACTGGGTCAAATTTACCCAAGCAGCTATAATTTACTGGTTAATGATCATTTTTGTTTGCTTTGTTTTGAGACAAGGTCTCCCTGTGCAGTTCAGTCTGCCCCTTGAACTCACTGTAGAGCCCAGGCTTGCCTTAAACTCCTGGTGATCTTTCTGCCTCAGCCCCCTGAGGGCTGGGATGACAGGCATGGGCCACCTTGCCCGGTAAGTTATTTATTTACTTGTTTGTTTACTTGTTTTTTATTATATATCTAGTACAGGGTCTAGAGGGTCTCACTGCACAGATTGGACTCATAGTGATCCTCCTGTTCTCAGCCTCCCAAGCACTGGGATTATAGGCTTGTGCCACTATGCCCAGTCACAATCACATCTCAGCGTTCCCTGGGGGCAGGGCCAGCATGGCACACCGGAGTTCAAACCCCTGCCTGCTGTGCTCTGCCTAAGCAGGTGCTCTATCTGTTGAGCTATCTGGCCAGCCTTCTGGTAAATAACTTAAAGTTCTGGGTGTCTGGACATTAGGATCTCAGAGACCAATAGATTTTTTTTTAATGCTGAGCATGTGCATTGGGTTAATTTTACTATTTGTAGTTTAAACTATTATGTATTATTCTTTTTTTCAAACTTTATGTTATGGCCGGCTCAGCCTGCCTTGGGGGTGGGGCTGGCGCAGCATGTGGTGCTGGGGATCGAACCGAGATCCCTGAGGTCGCCTACGCTTGCCTAAGCAAGCGCTTTAGACTGCTGAGTTATCTTACTGGCACCCTATATTATTGTCTTGACATGATTTTTTTAAAAAAATCAACCAGGTCAGGCTGGGGAGATAGTTCAGCAACTTACCCGCCTGCCTGTGAAGCACAAGGTCCTGAGTTCAATCCCCAGGACCATACACAAAAAACAGCACACACCTATAATCTTGGTGCTTGGGAGGTTGAGGCAGGAGGGTCTTAAAGCCAGCCTGGGCTCTGTAATGAGTTCAAGGCCAGTATCGAATATGTTTTCAAAACCCCAAAAGAAATAAAGATCTTAACTTAAAAAGTAGAGGGCATGGACTCTCAGAACATATCACAATGACAATAAATCCCTGGGCCTGGCATGGTGGTACACACCTGGAATCTCAGCTGCTTGAGGCTGAGGCAGGAAGAAAATGGGGTCAACGTCAGCCTGGGTAACTTAGCCAGACCCTGAATCTAACATAAGGGCTGCAGCTGGGTGCTGGGAGACAGGGCCAGAGCCCGAGCCATGTCCTGCCCACGCCTGGTTCCCTGCAGGAGGCCGCAAACGGTGAAGCCCTCTCCACATCGCCCCAACTCCCAGCCGGGCAGAGCACGGGGGACATGCATCCTTCCGGTCCTTCCGAGCTGGACTTGAAAGAGCTTCCCGGGAGGGAGAGCCGGAACTGCCGTCTTCCAGTTGACGACCATCCTGGCGCCCTGAAGTGTACTAAAAGGAGAACTGAAAATGGAAAGAGGAAAAGTTCCCCTCTCTGAATGCAAACACCCGGGCTCAGGCAGAGGAGGCAGAACCCCGCCGTGGGGGTGGGGCGGAGGGCCGTCCTGGGGAACCCGCTCTCCTCTGGTTCAGCGGCGCGGGCAGGGAGCCCCGTGCGGGGACAAGCTGGGACGAAGGGCTCACGGAGGCCCTAAGACAGCTTGACTCCAGCAGCCAGAAGGGCGAGGCCGGAGATCCAGGCACGTAGGAGACAAAACGGCTCGCGAGCCGGAAACTCCTAACTGGCGCGATTTACACAGGGCTGTGCTCTTTGCCTTTACTTAATCCTTTAGTTTGAGCTACCCGTCCGGAGGCCGATACCCCTAATCCTACCCTCCGCCAAGGACAGGGAAAGGTCACATGGCCCGAGCAGCAGCTAAGGCCCGACTCTCCCTCCCTCCCTCGCTGCTCCTGCACGGCTGTGCTCCGTGTCTGGCCCGCCTCCTTCCTCTTTCCTCACCTAAAAGTAAGTTGTCTTTATTTTAACCAGCAGCACCCCCCCCTTTTTTTTTTTTTTTTTTTTTGCAGAACCGGGGTTCGAACTCATGACCTTGCGCTTGCCAGGCCGGCACTTGTGCCACGGAGCTATCTCCCCAGCTCCTAACAGCTTCTATTCTGAAAATGCTAGAAATTCCTTTAAAATGATGTTATGGTCATACAAGTTACACCAGTGTCACACAATCTCTGAAGATTGCTTTATCTGTCTCCCTAGGACCAAAAGCTACTTAAAAGCCAAAAACTCCAGGCTTTGTGGGATTCTGAAGTCAGTTGAGCCGGGAGGGTGAATTCCTGAGTTGCCTGTGTCCCTGGGGTGTTCCAGAGGCCTGGGCACCCCCGGGGGGGGGGGGGTGTGATTGCGGAGGCTCCAGGGACCTTGGCCGTCCCTGTCTGCCCTGAGGTGTGAGGTGGGCAGCTCGGTCTCACGAAGCCCCGAGGCTGTGGAGCCAACGGATCCTGGCTGGTGCCTCCTGAAGTGCTGGTGAAGGGGTGGTAGAAGCCCCAGAGACCGCCAGCAACGTAAGGAAGTGCACCTCCTGGCCTGCTGGTCCGCTGGACGTCCAACCCGCTGAGTTCATGTTGTCTAAAATCAAAGAAAGAATTCTAGGAACAACAGGCTTTTGTTCTGCTTTGTTTTGAATGTATTTAGTACAGGGTCGACAGGGGCTTACTACAAAGATCAACCTGGTAGCGATTCAACTGTTTTCAGCCTCCCAAGTGCTGGGGTACAGGGGTGTGCCACCACACCCAGTCTCAGTAGCCTGCTCAGTGCACCCCAGGGGCAAGAGCCAGCATGGAGGCCCAGGAGATCCAGCCCCAGTCCCTCTGTTTGCCTCAGCAGGCGCTTTAATCCGCTAAACTATCTGGCTGGCCTGTAACATAGAGATTAGGAGCAGAACTTTTTTTTTTTTTTTTTTTTGTATTATGGCTGACTCAGCCTGCCCTGGGTTGGGGCTGGGCAGCATGTGGTGCCGGGGATCAAACCACAGACCTTGCAGTTGCCTATGCTTGCCTAAGCAGGAGCTTTAGACCGCTGAACCATCTTGCCAACTGACCAGAGCAGACAGTATTTATGGAGGGAAAGAAAGCTTCGTGCAAGGCAGACCGGAGGAGTCCCTAGAGGGCTGCTGGGAAGCCCATTTCTCAAGGGAGTTTTGTAGAGCAAAGCCCTGGGGTGAGCTGGACCTACGGTGGGACAAAGCCAGAGCCTGGTTGCTGAGGTCACTGGTCCAATCGGGTCTCACGAGGTGGGCGTGAGGCGGAGGAAACAAAGGCCAGCCAAGAAGATTGGAGCAGCTGCTTGGGCGGTGGTCATTCAATGCAGAAGCGAGTCCCAGGCCAGGGACAGCGGACCCTCCGGCAAGGGCCGGCCTCACACAGGGAAGAACAGCTCAGGTTAGGACTAGAATTTTAGGCTTTGCCTACAACCAAGGCCTCTAGTGATGCCGGGAAGGCCGGCTGCGGGTGCGATTGTGCACAAATCTAGCAATGCAGAAAAGCGCAGGGAAGCCTTCAGCGATGACCACCTGCCATTGTGTCCTCCCTCCCCGCATGCCGGCGATGTCAATGAAATTGATTTGGGGAATCTAGGCACTTTATTTATTTATTGGCCGGCTCAGCCCGCCCTGGAGCGGGGCTGGCGAGCAGGAATCGAGCTGCTGTCCCTGCGCTTTAGACAGCAGAGCTCTCTTGCCGGCCCGCAAAGCCCATTTGATAGTTTTTTTGGTGACTCTACTAGGAAAATCATTGATGTTTCCGGTAAACTATGCACATCATGCAACGCTTTCTATTATGAACAGGTTCGCTAGGGGGGCGCTTTGGGAGGTCTGGGATGCATCGCAGGTATTTCTGTTATTCGCTACGGGAAAATTGTCTTGACTTGCCGCCAGCTGGGCGGACCGCGGGGAGCACCACGCATGCACAGAATGCGCAGACTCGATGGTGGCTGCTTTGTTTTTGAGTTAGGGTCTCACTGTGTAGTCCCGGCTGTACTTAAGCTCACCAGGTAGCCCAGTCGCTGGGGTTACAGGTGTGCACCACTACGCCTTTGTGGGAGGTTTTGGTGCTCCACCCACGGCCATTGCTGCCTATTGACCGCAGGTACCACTGCTGTCCCTCCCAGGGAAAGGATGTGGGTGCAGTGGCTCCATCTTCTGTCTCCAGGTCTGGCCTCTGACAGGGCGTCTTCACCCACAGTGTGAGGTCTTCTCGTGTGCACTGCCTCAGAGGCCCCAGCTCTGTCACTGCCGCTCACATTCCCACTGGCCTTAGCTGTCCACAACCCCGTGAACCAGTCACCCTTTGGTCCCCCCTAAGCTGTCACCTCAGGGTTGAGTCACAATGACAAGGTCCTTTTCGCTTTCCCTTGAATGAGTCAGGCAAAAATCACGCTTGGTTTCACATACCTTGCCTTCCTGTAGTCCAGACAAAGCCTAAGACACTCTTTTTTTTTTTTTTAATTTTATTTATCTATTTATTTGTTTGCTTGTTGTGTTTGTTTGTTTCTTTATTTATTCATTTTGTGGCTGGCCCAGCCTGCCCTGGTGGTGGCACTGGCGCAGCATGTGGTGCCGGGGATCGAACTGCAGTCCCCGCAGTTGCCTGAGCCCTCCTAAGCAGGCGCTTTAGACCACTGAACCATCTCGCCAGCCCAAGACACTCTTGATGTTTAAGTTTTTTCTGTCCAGACTAGGGTTCGAACTCATGGCCTTGCACCTGCCAAGCAGGCACTTGTGCCATGAAGCTATCTCCCTGGCCCCTATGTTTAAGTTTTAGATTTCCAGTGTAGCTCAGTGGGTGGAGTTCAGGCTCTGAGGTATGAGAGTCGGGAGGCCTTCTAGGACGTCTGCTCCCCGCCAGACTCGCCTTCCTGCATGCAATGGCCTAGACGCAGGGGAAAAGCCTGTGAGCACCCTTCTGAGACCCTGGACACCGGGCGGCAGAGGACAGAGCTCTCCGGGGAGGCCAGGGTGGCTGGGTTCACGATGGAGTTCTTCCATGGGACAGGTGCTCCGAGGGCCACGTGCTCCGTGGGACTTGTTGGGCCCATCTGATGGCTCCACACGGAGGCACCTGGCAGCTGTGAACCGGCCTTTGCACCCAGCCCATCCTCCAGTCACTGGGCGTGGCTGTCCCCAAGATTGAGTGCAGGTCACCAGAGTCTCCTGTGGGGGACACTGGCACTGTTGGGAAGTGGGAGAACCCAGGAGGCGTGGCCTGACTGCAGCTGTTGTTTTTTTTTTTTTTTGTCTTTTTGAGACAGGGTCTTGCTATGCAGTTCAGGCTGGCCCTTGAGCTCACTTTGTGGGTTTTTTGTTTTGTTTTATGTTTTGTATTTTAGGATGTTGAGGGTCTCAACATGTGCCACCAGCCAGTTTCAGTTGCTGTCTCAGCAAGCCCTGGGGGCAGGGCTGGCATGGCAGGTCCGGGGATTGAACCCTGGCCCCTGCGCCTGCTTGCAAGTGCTTTCATCTGCTGAGCTATTTGGCCAGCCCTTGAACTCACTTTGTGATTCAGACTGGTCTTGGAGCTCATGGTGACCCTCCTGCCTCAGCCTCCTGAGTGCTGGGATTACAGGCATGCGCCACCACACTGGCTTGTTTTTCTTTTCAAATGAGTGTGAACTCCGTCTCTTGTCTTCCTGTTGCTCTTCTCCATCTTGTTTTCGTTTCCTCCTCTTTCCCTCCAGCCTTCTGCTTCAGTTTCTCATTACATTTTGTTATGTAACCACAAATTAATTTATATGGCTAAGGTGGCAAATTAATAGTTGCCGTGGTTTGTCATTTTCTAGTTTCATGCTCTTGTTATTACAGACTGTACCGCTGTAGCCAAGGTAACATAATCAGTTGTTCTTCCTGGTATAACAAGACTCAGACTGTCTAAGGGCCATAAAAAGTATTATAGGCCCAGTGCTCAAGAGCCAGGGGCTGGGCTAAGCAGGCAGCAACTTCTCATTTCCAATCAGGATTTTGCAATGAACTCAAAACCCCAAAGCCAAGCCGGGCATGGTGGTACAGGCCTGTAATCCCAGCGTTTGGGAGGCTGAGGCAGGAAGATGTGAGTTCAAGACCAGCCTGGGCTACAAAAGTGAGCTGAAGGCCAGCCTGAACTGCATAGCGAGACCCTGTCTCAAAAAGACAAAACAACAACAAAAAACCACCCAAAGCCAGCTGCACTTGGAAGACACGTCTGAGTAGTCACTTTCTTTTTTTTTATTTTTTTATTTTATTTTTATTTATTTATTTGTTTGCTTGTTGTGTTTGTTTGTTTCTTTATTTTATTCATTTTGTGGCTGGCTCAGCCTGCCCTGGTGCTGGCGCTGGCGCAGCATGTGGTGCCGGGGATCGAACTGCAGTCCCCGCAGTTGCCTGAGCCCTCCCAAGCAGGCGCTTTAGACCACTGAACCATCTCGCCGGCCCCTGAGTAGTCACTTTCTAGGGGTTCTAAATGCAATTTCTCGGGCCGGCAAGATGGTTCAGCAGTCTAAAGCGCCTACTTAGGAAAGCTTAGGCAACTGCAGGGACTGCGGTTTGATCCCCGGCACCACGTGCTGCACTGGCCCCACCCCCAGGGCATGCTGAGCTGGCCATTAAAATAAACAAATAAATAAATAAAATGTCTGAAAGTTATTTTAAAAAAATAAATGCAATTTCTCACCATAAACAATTTTTTTTTTTTTTTTTTTTTTTTTTTTTGCAGGACCAGGAATCAAACTTACGACCTTGCACTTGCCCGGCAGGCACTTGTGCCACGGAGCTATCTCCCCAGCCCCTACTATAAGCAATTTAGAAACATCAACCCAGGAATTAAACTTAAGAAAATGAGAAGGCACCTAAACAAGACGCCACCTCAGGCTAGAATCCAGCACATCGAAGGGAAACCCAGGAGCGGAGAGGGGTTGCAATCCAAAAGCTACCCCCTGGACACTGGAAAGTGGAACCATGGACTAACGAAGCGGATGGATGAGACCCTAGGAAATGTCACATCGGAAATAATTTCTGCGGCAACTCCAGAGAGGGTGAGTACACTGAAACACATGCTCAGTGACTAGAGCAGATTCAGGTTAAAAAAAAAGAGAGAGAGAGATACTTAGGAAACTGGCAGAACCCACGAAGGCCCAACACGGAGCAGGAATGGAAGTCATGAAACAACGCCAAGCAGGTATCCAGGAGATTAAAGCTTCCATTAAAATTTGTGGGGCCGGCGAGATGGTTCAGTGGTCTAAAGCGCCTGCTTAGGAAAGCTCAGGCAACTGCAGGGACTGCGGTTCGATCCCTGGCACCACATGCTGCGCCAGCGCCACGAGGGTAGGCTGGGCCAGCCACAAAATAAATAAAATAAAGAAACAAACAAACACAACAAGCAAACAAATAAATAAATTAATTAAAAAAAAAAAATTGTGCAGCAGCTGGGGCCGGCGAGATGGCTCGGTCTAGAGTGCCTGCTTAGGCGAGCCTAGGCAACCATAGAAACAGTGGTTCGATCTCCGGCACCATGTGCTGCGCCAGCCCCCACCCCCAGGGCAGGCTGAGCCGGCTATAATATTAAATTTGTGCAGCAGGATGAGCCAACACGGGGACAGAATCTTAGCTATAGAAGACAGGACTGTGCTTAGTGATCATAAAAAGAAAGATTTCTTAAAAATAACAAGGGCGCATGAGAAATCCAGCTGTTAGATGCTGCAAAGAAGAATAGCACTGGACTGACTGGAGTCAGTGGAAAGCAGGTGACGTACAAACGACTGAGGAAAAGCCCGCTCCCAGAAGTCACGGCAGAAGCCCTCTCCAACAGGAAACGAAGAATTCAGCCTCTGTTCACGTGAGACACACGGAACTACAGCTAGCCATGATAGAAGAAAACTGACGGCAGGGCACGGAGTGGTGAAGAGGAGACAAGCTCAGCACAGGAGCAGAACACTAAGAGCCATTAGAGAAAGAAACAAACCCCTTACAAAACAAAGCCTGGCAGAGCACTGACAGTCACAACTCTGATTTATAGTGAGACCCTGAACACCCTGTAGACCCTTCCCTAAAATACAAAAAAAATTAAAAATTAAAAATAGAAATAGAATGACGACAGTTCTCAACACAACCCTCAAGTCAAGGAAAACTTGGAGTAAAGTTTGTTGTTGTTGTTTTTTTTTTGTCTTTTTGAAACAGGATCTCACTATGCAGCTTGAGCTCACTGTTGTAGCCCAGGCTGGACTTGAACTCACACCCATCCTCCTGCCTCAGCCTCCTGAGTGCTGGGATTACAGGCATGCGCCACCACACCCAGCGTAGTGAAGTATTTTTAAACCCTAAAAGAAAACCGGGGAGGACCGCCCCAGCCCTGCCCCAGACTCCACTGTGGCTGTGTTTACTTTCTTTCTTTCTATTATGGCCGGCTCAGGCTGCTCTAGGGGGGTGGGGCTAGTGCAGCATGTGGTGCTGGGGATCGAACTGCTGTCCCTGCGGTTGCCTAAGCTTGCTGTAAGCAGGCGCTTGGACTGCTGAGCCATCTCGCCAGCCCTGCCTGTGCTTACTTAGGAGCAGTGCAGGCCACATGGAGGTGCCTACCTTCGTGGGCTTTCAGTTTATTCAGCAAGTCTGGCTGAGGTCATGGGCACACAGTCACGCGATCTGTGGCTGATGACAAACCGGCGTGGTTTGTTGTCATCGGCTGCTGTGGCACTCTGGCGGAGGAGCCGTGACACCAAGGAGCCGAGATGTGACATGACGTCTCTGCTGAGCCCAGTGTGACGCCGGAGGATTCCTGCCCAGAGCTGGCTGCAAAGCAGGCAGTTCATTTACTGTCACCCGAGTCTGCTGCTCTTGTCCCTCCATAAGAACACTCGATCCCCTCTGTTCCAAACCTCGTTGCCTCGACACTGGTCGGGCCCAGCCAGGCACAACCCCTCGCCATTTTCCTTGATCAGTAAATACCAGGGCACGGCGTGCCTTGTGGGCTTCTGTTCCCCAGGGACAGCTGGCCATCCCAGGGCTCTGCTGCTCCCCTGTTTCGTCTCTTGCTCTTTCCTCTGCCATACATAGTTCATGGCTGTGAGCAGGAGACTATAACCCCTGTAGCATCTCCAGTGGACACAAACCCCAACTCAGACTGATATACCTTCAAAATTATCTTTTTTTTTTTTTTTTTTTTTTTTCAGAACCCAGGGTTGGACTCAGACCCTTGTGTTTGCCAGGCAAGTGCTTATTCTACTGAGCTATCTCCCCAGCCTCAAAATTATCTTTCAAAAAAATTTGTGTGTGCCTGTGTGTGTGTGTGTGTGTGTGTGTGTGAGACAGGGCCTCACTATGCAGTTCAGGCTGGCCTCGAACTCATTTTGTAGCGCAGGCTGGTCTCAAACTCATCACAATCCTCCTGCCTCATTCTTCCAAATGCTGGGATTATAGGCCTGTGCCACCATGCCTGGCCTATCTTTCAAAACTGATGGAGAAAAATAAGGTCCTTCCACGACAGAGAACACCTGAGGAAATTCATGGACCCTGCATGCCAGCCCTCCAAGATATTCTACTGGATGTTCTGGAAAGAGATAAAGATTATAGCTCTGTGAACCCCAAGGAAATGAATCCACCGGACAAGACAAGCAATTATAGAGAGGAAAAAAGGAAACCAGTAACAGGAAAATGATACAGTAAGAATAAGTCCATGCATATCAGTTAAAACCATCAATATTAGGGGCTGGGGAGACAGCTCCGTGGCACAAGTGCCTGCCTGGCAAGTGCAAGGTTGTGAGTTTGAACCCTAGTCCCGCAAAAAAAAAAAAAAAAAAATGTTAATGGTCTCAATTCACCAACCAAAAGAAACAGATTGACAGAATGGATCAAGAAACAAGACCCAGGGGCCAGTGAGATAACTCAGCCGACCACATGCTGCACCAGCTCCACCTACAAGGTGGGCAGAGCTGGCCATGGGGACAAAAAAAGAATCAAGACCCAACAATATGCTGAATAAGAGAAACACATTTATTTATTGTTTATTTTAATGTATTTGGCATAGGGTCTTGCTACACAACTCAGACTGGTAGTGATCCTGTTTTCAGCCTCCCCAGTGCTAGGATTATAGGCATGTGCCACCACTTCCGCCTCCTCCGGATTCTTATTTATTTATTTAAACGGCCGGCTCAGCCTGCTCTGCGGGTGGGGCTGGCGCAGCATGTGGTGCTGGGGATTGAACCGCAGTCCCTGCAGTTGCCCAAGCTTTCCTAAGCAGGCGCTTTAGACCGCTGAACCGTCTTGCCGGCCCCTAGGCAGCTGAGTTATCTCTCCAGCCCTGGGAGACACATTTAATTCAAACAAAATTCATAGGCTAGAAATGAAAGGATAGAAAACAGTTCTCGGGGCCGGCGAGGTGGTTCAGTGGTCTAAAGCGCCTGCTTAGGAAAGTTCAGGCAACTGCACGGACTGCGGTTCGATCCCCGGCACCACATGCTGCGCCAGCCCCACCACCAGGGCAGGCTGGGCCAGCCACAAAATAAATAAAGAAAGAAACAAATACAACAAGCAAACAAATAAATAAATAAAATTTTAAAAAAAAAAAAAGAAAAGAAAACAGTTCTCCACGTAATGGCAGTCTGGACAAAGGCAGGGAGAGCTGTTTGTTATGGCTTGTGCATAGGTGCCCCACCCCCCTCAAAGCCTCCTGCAGGCTTCTGGAATTTGTAACTGATTATTGTGGAAATGGGTGCTGCCCCTCCCCTGGGGCAGGTGATTTGCATTTCAATGTAAGGGAGGAGGAGAAGTTAGCTGCTTGAGCTGCTGCTAGCTCTCCCAGCGCTCTTCCTCTCAACCACCTCCATGGAAGGTTGCCCTCTGCCATGTGCCACTCTGCCTTGGAGCAAGCTCAATATGGACTGAAACCTCCAGTCACCGTGAGCTAAATAAACCTTCCCTTCCTTCAAAAAGATTATAAAATAACTTCCCTCATTCTGAGTGTCGAGTATTTGCCCCAGCAACGAGCGAAGATTAACTAAGACACTATTCTATTTCACTTGCAGACAATGGGAATTTCAGGTCAAGACCGGCTAGGAGAGACAGAGGAGGCCACTGCATCCTTGTGAAGGGAACAGGGCAGGAGGAAGAGATAGCAGCCAACCATATGTACACCAAATACCAGGGCACCCAACTATATAAACAAACATTAAAGCCGGGCACGGTGGCACACACCTGCAATCCCAGCACTTGGGAGGCTGAGGCCGGAGGATCAGTGTGAGTTCGAGACCAGATTGGGCTACAAAAGTGAGCTCAAGGCCAGCCTGAACTGCATAGCCAGACCCTGTCTCAAAAAGACAAAAAAAAAAAAAAAAACCAAGAGGATCACCAAGAGTGTGATCTACATAGTGAGATCCTGTAGACCCTGTCCTAAATACATAAAGAAAAAAAACAAAACCCTAAGCCAACTGAATGAAAAAAAGACATCCATGCAGTTACAAATGAAAAAGTAAAATCATAACAGAGCCCACAAGTCCAGATCATCAATCTCTGCTTCAAGAATCTGTAATCTAATAAGATTGGAAACATAGAATAAATGGTCAGATTCTTAGATACATATGAATTACCGAAGATAAGATATAAAAATTCTAAATAAACCAATATTAGTCAATGAAATTAAAGGCATGATTCAAAACCTCCCAAGAGGGCCGGCAAGATGGTTCAGTGGTCTAAAGCGCCTGCTTAGGAGGGCTCAGGCAACTGCGGGGACTGCAGTTCGATCCCCGGCACCACATGCTGCGCCAGGGCCAGCACCAGGGCAGGCTGAGCCAGCCACAAAATAAATAAATAAAGAAACAAACAAACACAACAAATAAATAAATAAATAAAATTAAAAAAAAAAAAAACCTCCCAAGAAAGAAAAACTCAGGCCCTGACAATTCACTGCTGAATTCTTTTTTTTCTTTCTTTCTTTCTTTTTTTTTTTTTGTCTTTTTGAGAACAAGGTCTCGCTATGCAGTACAGGCTGGCCTTGAGCTCACTTTTGTAGCCCAGGCTGGTCTCGAACTCGCGCCGATCCTCCTGCCTCAGCCTCCCGAGTGCTGGGAGGCAGAGGAAGGATTGCTATGAGTTCAAGACCCGCCTGGGCTGCATAATGTTCTCAGGGCCCACCTGCGCTATGTAACAAGTGAGGTACTATCTCAAAGAAAGAAAGAAAGAGAGAGAAAGCCTCAGTAAAACACTGGCAACAGGAATGTAGCAAGTCATGAAGAAGGCTATACGCCATGACCATGTGAGACTCATTCCAGGAATACAGGGATGGTGCAGCCTAGGCAAGTCCATAAGTGTAATACACCATGCAAACAGAGCCACAGACAAAAACCACAGGATCGTCTCAGTGGAGACAGAAAAAGCTTTGGACGAAGTCCAGCACTCATTCATGATACACTGAAAAAAAACTACAGAGAATCAGAATAGATGGTCTTTACCTCAGTGTAATAAAGACCGTGTAATGACAGACCAACAGCCAACATCACAGGAAGTGAAAAAGAACCGAAAGCCTTCACTCTAGAGTCGGCAGCACAAGACGGGATCATCCACTCCTGTTCAATACAGTTCTGGAAACATTAGCCAGAGAAATTAGACAAGGGAGAGAAATTAAAGGAATAAGGTTGGGAAAGGAAGACGTTAAAATATCATTATTTGTGGACAGCGTGATACTCTGCGCAGAAGACCCCGAGCGCTCCACCAAGAGATGTCTAAAGTTAATAACCAAGTCTAGTAGTGTAGCTGGATACAAAGTCAGCACTCAAAAATCAATAGCAAAAAATAACACATGAAAAGAGCCAGAAAGGGGCCGGCGAGATGGTTCAGTGGTCTAAAGCGCCTGCTTAGGAGGGCTCAGGCAACTGCGGGGACTGCAGTTCGATCCCCGGCACCACATGCTGCGCCAGCGCCACCACCAGGGCAGGCTGAGCCAGCCACAAAATGAATAAATAAACAAACAAACACAAGCAAACAAATAAATAAATAAATAAAATTAAAAAAAAAAAAAAA
>PVKN010002995.1:0-39567 GCA_004027915.1 Capromys pilorides
AAACTGACTGTAACACTAGCTCTGTGATAACTATCTTTTGTCTCATGTGGTTCATATAATTCCTTGAATTTCATGAAAATTTCCATTTTGACTTTAAGGATGTGATTTTGCCAGATTATGTGCATATTATGGAGCCAAATAAATATGACAGATGTGAAAAACTTACATGGTTTTGCCTTTGGCCAGAAATGTTCAAAGTCTGGTGTGATGTCATTTCTAGCTTATTTATATTTGTGAATATTTGGCCAAACAAGTATTCAAAGCACATTTCCATCCATCAAGAAAGTATATTATTATTATTATTATTATTATTATTGTTGTTGTTGTTGTTGTTGTTGTTGTTGTTGTTGTATGGTGATTTTTAAAAATGCTTCTGGAGGGGTAGGGAGGTAGCTCTTCAGTCTAAGCTCCTGCCTGGCAAGTGCAAGGACCTGGGTTTGATCCCCAGTACTGCATGCCCTGGGACACGAGGGAACATGTCAAGCTGGTCACCTAAACCAATCTCAGGAGGCTGAGACAAGAGGATCGCTATGAGTCTGAGCTGCACAGTGAGACCCTATACCAAATACATACCTACATACACACACACACACACACACACACAATGGCTCTGGAAAGCCATGGGTATACAACCAAAACTTACATGCTAGTCTGCTCTCAGGCACTTAGACATAAATGCCTGATGTAAGTAACTCAAGGAGTAAAGGTTCACTGTGGCTCTGGGTTGTAGTTTGTGGTCCACTCTCTCCATTGCTTTCAGGCCTAGGCCAAGCCAGAACCATCATGGCGGCCTAGAAGAGGGGAACAAAGCTGCCTGCCCCCCTGTCACAGCCAGGAAGTAGAGAGAAATGGAAAGAGCCAGAGCGGAAGGGCTGCGGCCAGGCTGCGCCCTTCCAAGGGAGGCCCAGTGACCTGCGCTTTCCCAGATGGAGCTACCAAATGAAACTGGCGCCCTCCAACCCAATCGCCTCCTGAAAGCTCGTCTGCTGGCAGCCGCGCCTTCCGCACCACGGTCCTTTAGGGCAATAGTTTGGATTCCAACCACGGTAACTTCTAAGGCAAATTGACTTCAAAATATGGTATAAGTAATATAAAATTTATTCAAATGAAATCAGCGCAAGGGGACTACTGGGGCCTGGGATATCGCTGAGCTACACAGGTAGCTGCCTAGCAAGCACAAGGTCTGGAGTCAAGGGCAATTTTCTGTCCCAAAAACCATAAACAATAAAAAAGGAAGGGTCTTACTATATACATGTGTGCAGACGGATATTGTTTGTTAGTAGAACTTGGCCTGTTGGCATTCCCAGTTAATTTGAAGAATCAGTTCTTCAAGCATGCTGACCACCAAAATTTGCAGTTCATAATAGATTATAGTTTATCTTATTATTTAGGCATAATATTAAAAAAAAGTCACATCTTTGTATCCCAAGGCAACTATGGCAAATGACAATGGGTGACCAAGGTTCATGGTACCTGTGGCTTTATACACCTAGGAAGTCCACTTTTAGGAAAAGCAAATTCAGTATTAGGTAAGAACCAAGCATTTATTTTGCATACAGAAAGGAATCACAAGATGTTGGTAATATAAATTCAGTAATAGAATGTGCTAAAAGTCTACAATACCCTGACATTTCTGTCTCCAGCAATGGAACACGCATGCACACGTGCACACATCCATGTATACACACACACTCCAAGTAAATATTGAATGTTATCATATTAACAAGTTCTACAAGTACTTCAAAATTTATGAAATTAAATTATTTTATAAATCTTTAAAAAAATCTGTAAAAGTAAATTAAAAATTTAATTTCTTGATATATTTCTACAACATTATTGTTGGTATTATTATTATTATTATTATTATTATTATTATTAAGACAAGGTCTTGCTATGTAGTTCAGGCTGGTCTTGAACTCATGGTGTAGCCTAGGCTTGCCTTCTGCCTCTGCCTCCTATGTGTACCACCACACCCTGTCATTATTATTTCTGATTTAGGTTATGGCTGTTTATTGTCTTGTTGCCCCTTTATTTGGCCATCATTTTATTTATTTATTTATTTACTTATTTATTTGGTACAGGGTCTCGCGGCGCAGTTCAGACTCATAGTGAGCCTCCTGTCTCAGGCTCTTCCTCAGTGCTGGGATTACAGACATGTGCCACCATGGCCAGTTTTGGTCACAGACACAGCATTCCTGGAGTTCTTGAGACAGCAAGGCATGCAGTACTAGGATCAAACTCAGGTCCTTGCACCTACCAGGCAGGTGCTTAGACCACCCAGCTGTCTCTCCAGCCCTGACGATACCAGGATAATTCAGAAGAGTTATTATAATCTTATATTTGTTATTAGCAATTTGAAAAATTAAAGCAATTCTCTCAATCTATAACTATCATTTTCACATGTTAGGACTATGGCCAACCTTGCAAAAGTCTCTATCCTATGCCTTTCATACTTGAATTGAGAGATTTGGAATGATGTTCAAAGAGCCACTCCTAGAGTTGTATGGTTCTATGCTGTGTTTTATCCACACCATACAAGTATGTGAGGCTGGGCTCCTGGGCATGTTGCTATCCAGCCTTGCACCTTCATTGTATAGCCCAGAGCTCATTTGGGGTGTTTGCAAAAGCTCTTCCTACTCAAGGACACCTGGCAAAAACCTAAAGGTGTTGAAGACCTTGAGAAGCACAGGAACAGAATTCCCCACACCCAAAACTAAACGTATCTTTAACCTAATTGCCAGTCAGCCAAGTCACACAGAGGTGCACAGCCACCCTGGTGCCACTTATCCCAAAGGGTAAGCATGGTGGTGATCAGGTCAGTGGGTAGATATAGGCCCTACAGTCCTGCAATGGACATATCTTACTCTTGGGAAGTTCTAGAAGCACGTGAACAAGCCAGCCCAGCGTTAGAACCATGTCTAGGGCTTTGGAAAGGGCCCAGGCATGTGAAGGATCATTACCTAAGGAAACCAGTTGGCCTTTCCACTTACACAAAAATAGTTTTATTTTCCCTAGAGGTTAGCGCCATTTCCCAGAGGGCACATCTGAGACACTCTTCTGCTGTATTCTCCCTTCGCTAGCCAGCCTTTCACAAATTGCACTGCTGTCTCTAAAGCGTTGCAGTCATGGGTAAACAGGATCTTTTGAGGGGAGAAAGAGCTGGTCTCCAGCAGACTTAATGCTCAGGTTTTTTTTAGGAATGTTTTGTGCCTAGGAAGAAGTAGTCCCTTTCATGAGTTATTGTAAAGCTCCAGTGGCATTTGTGATCATGAGGTGAAACCCAACTCATGGAGCAGAGCACCTCTTTTCAAATCTGGGTGATCTTTTAGATGTCTTAGCGCGGTGCTCAGTAAACATAGAACTCCTCCATTGCTTCCTGTTAAAACACGCACATCCTCATCCACTCCCTCACGCATGCCTCTGCAGAGGAAATAAAATTGCCGTGAACCTGCGATCAATAGGAAACACAGTTTGGCAAAAAATTGGAAATAAATCATGATGAGAGCCTGTGGACTACGTATCAATATAAATAAGTGGCTTAAATTCACTGTCCCTGTAAAAACCTTGAGTGGGCAACATAGCACAATTGCCAGGATCATAATTCAGGAAAAATCCACAGAGAAAAGCACAGAGACACTAATTTTGTTGTATTTGCAGCCCCCTTCCGGTGCCACCAGGTTTGTTCCTGTCTTATGGCTAAAGATGGGTCAGAACTTTTTGGTGCAGCTGTTCTTAAAAAACAGGAAGTGACTCAGAACTCGAGACAGAGAAATCCTAGAAGTCTGACCTTCAGATGAGTTTAACCCTAGATCGATAATGCATTGCTTAGACCCATGCCTGCCGCAAATCTCCTCCGCTGGCTTCCAAGATTCCATTTTACCTCATACAAGCTGGTTGAAAGCAGTCGATACAGATAAATCTGTCCCACTGGCAGTTTGCTAATTTGGGGTATGTGCAACCCTGATGCAGACGTCACTCTGGCCTTTCCCATATAACAAGGTTGCTTGTCTTTACTGGGTCCCCAAATCCATCCCAAATGAAGTGCAGAACAGCCTGGAAGACTGGGTGGAGGCAAGAAGTGTTGTAAATTCCCCAGACTCTGCTGCATGCATGAGCTCCTCCTGCTCAGCACGTAACTTTCCCATCGTGGAGCTCATAACATCCTGTACCCTCTACATGTGCTTGGTATGATCAGCCATGTGTAGGGAGAACTGTGGTCTATGGCCTTACGTGCTATGAATGAATAGCTCATAAACCAATTTTGTAAATGGAGTCATAATAATGTAGTCACATGAAAGAAGACCCTGGTCCAATAAGGAGAACTCCTGGGATTTTTCAGTGTCACTTCCCATGAGGCACAGAGGCACTTTGGCAGCAAACTCAGTTGCTCTCTGTGGTGACCCTGGATACTGCCAGAAGACAAAAATGTAAAATGTTACTGTGTTGTGTTGTGCATATCAAACATTAACTTTGAGCAAGATCTTTTACCAGCAATCCACTTTTTACCGTACATGTTTTCTATAAGTTCTTTCAAAAAGTTTATTGAAATAACATATGCAGTAAGCTCCCATAAAGCACACAATTGAATGCATTTCTGTACCTGTATGTTACCTTCATAAAATCAAAACTCTGAGACAACAGATTTATGCATCACTCTCAGTGATTTCTTTACCCCCTAATCGTCCCATACTTCTGTCTTTTCATGGCAGTTCAACCCCCAAGTTGATTAACACTCAGCTGAGGAGGGACCTGTCATGGCTGACACACCAGTCAAACTGAAGTCTAGAAGTTTAACTAAATAACTCAGCAGCTCTACTTCCTGGCTTGTAAGGGAAGCCCCTTCCTGTAGGTCTAGATGTTGTCCATCGTGTCAATTCAAGAAGTTTAAAAGTTGAAGTGAGTGATTCAGGAGGGGGCCAGGGTCCTTACTTGCAAACATCTTTAGCCTGTGGAAGAGGAGGGCTTGGAGCTGGTGTGGGTGTGGGTAGACAGCCTGCATAGACTAAGGCAGGCAAGGGCACTGCTTTCGCCCTTTCGCTCCTATAGCTTTTGCTGTATGGTGTCGCCTTGTACCCAGCCACCCTGCTTAGAGCCAGCTGATATAGACCAAAACCTCCACAGACTGTGAGCTGAATAAGCCTTCCCTTCCTTCATTTTGGGCACTTGGTATCACACCTCAGCAACTGGCGCAAAGTAACAAAGACTGGATGTGACGCTGGTGTCCCCGAGTTCTCCGTCTGTACCTCTTCCTCTTGCAGGCCTCGCATTCCCCAGATTCCCTAATTGTTCGACTAAATTCATACAGATGGCCTGGCGCTAGCCGTACCTGTACGGGGCGCTGGCTCCTTCTAACCGGTTTCTTTCTCCACTCCCTGCCTTGGGCTGTGTGTGGCTAATGTCTGAGCACATTTCATCTGGGGATGCGGGTCTTTCTCCAGGAAGCTCATACTTGGCTTCTTTCGCACCATCTTAGAACAGAACAGAACCCTCGCCAGGGACCTTTTCAACTTGGCAATTACAGGATAGTCAGCATTTGAGAAAAGCCTTGTAGGAAGGATCTTAAACAGTGGAACAATTTTTCATTACATGAAATTGACTTTCCCTAAACAGAATAAGTTCGTCAGTTGTGTTTCATGATGCAGTTATGACGTATCAATAGAAAAAGATTAGAAAAACATATAGAATGATTTCCAAAATGTGGTGAATATTTTCTGGCCATTTTTCTTAGTGAATATGTTTAAAAATATTTGGGGAACAAAATATATTCAGTAAGATTAAATGCATACTGTTATTAAAATGGCAGCATTTTACATTATAATCACAGTATGTTTCTTAGTAAAATTAAATATAAGGTGAGTATTGTGTTAGTTGTACTCCTATCCCCAAAGAGAAATTAAGTAAAATGTAAAACAGCTCTGTTTGTTCAGTTCTTTCTATATATCCAAAAAACACAGTAGAGGTGGTTTTCCATATAGAGGAAATTATTCTGCACATATTGTTTTTCTAATCCATGTAGGTTAACTTCACCAGTTAAAGAGCCCCTGAAGACTCTGTCATAGAGACGAACCAATTTAGTCACTTTACTGGCAACTCACATTCATCTTGCTGTGAATATACTTTTTTTCCTGTTTTAAATTTTTATTTATGTATGTATTTATTTGATAGAGTCACGCTATGTAGTTCCTACTCATAGTGATCCTCCTGTCTCAGCCTCCACAGTGCTGGAATTACAGGCATGGCCCACCACACTCAGTCTTGGTGACCAGCTCAGCGTGGGTTCTTGTGTTTTCCACGCAGGTACTTAGACTGCTAAGCTATCTCCCCAGCCTGGTTTATTTTCTTTTTAACTACTCTTTAATATTGATTTCTAAATGACAATTTTCTAGGTCAAAAATAATGTACATTTAAAATTGCAGTGCTTACATAGAAGTTCATATAAATTTTTTCTAAGAATGTATCAAATGTCTGCTTTCTGAAACTTATTCTGACTCTGGAAATTAGATTATCATTTGAATCTTTGCTGAAAACATTATCTATTTGTCTAGCAATAAATACCTGTTTTTATTATTAGTTGTATTTCACTTTGCTTTCCAATTCTTTCAGAAGTGGCAGTCTTTGTCTAAAGACTTCGGCTACTTTTATATTCAATTGACTATATTTTTCTATGCATTAACATCTCCTCTTAGTGCATTTTGTGCAGGTCTCACCACACAGTTTGTACTGGTAGTGATCCTCCTGTTTTCACCCTCCCCAGCACTGGGTTTATAGGCCTGCGTCACCTTGTCCTGACTCAGTCACCAGCTCAGCGTGCTTGGGTGTGGAGCCAGCACAGCTTGTGGTGCTGGGGATCAAACTCTGATCCCTGAGCTTGCCTAAACAGGTGCTTATTCTGCTGAGCTATCTCGCTGGCCCTAACATCTCATTATAAAAGATTTGTTTTAAAGGCATTGTGGGATTTTTTAGGTGGTGGGAGAGGAGATGTTCTCAGACTGGGATACTGGCATTGAACCCAGACCCTCACACTGAATGTAATTCCCAGATCTTTTAATTTTTCTGTGTTGAGACAGGGCATCACTAAGTTGTCTGGTCAGGGCTTGAAGTGGTGACCCTCCTGCCTCAGCCTTTCAGAGAGCTACAGTTACAGTCGTGTACCGCCATTCCAAGCTAAAAGTCATTGTTTTTCCTGGGCAGTTACCCACCCCACAGTTCTAAGGTTCCTGTTATAATTCACATCAAAGTGCAGTGAATTTTATAGGAAAATAATCAAGGACTTGATGCTTTCACAATGTCATTTCTTCCTTCAGGGATATGTTGAGCCTTAAATGGTTTCCTGCAAATGGACAAAAAAAAAAAAAAAAAAAAAGAACTGGGGTTGGGATTTTGAAGAACACAAGAAAACTGAAAGTTTGATAGTGTGGGCTGTGTTCATCATACTGCTATCCATGTTGTTCTGACTGCGGTACAATATGTGGAAGCCATCAAGTTGTGTGCTGGAGTTTGATCATATTTTTTGTGTGCTGTCTTACTTAGACTTCTCCTGTCATAGCTACAATGGATTTTTAAATAAATTGGAGAAGAGGAGAAAGTCATTTTAACTTTCCAGACTAAAGAAACTGAACTGGCAGAATAAGTAGTTTCAAATCAGATTCAGCCTTAAAAAGCTCTGAAACATGAGCATGGCTTATCAGTAGCATTTTATAGGAGCAATTGTCTATAAGTCCATGAGCATGAAAGAGTGCAGACAGATGCAGAGACCGGGGTTCCATCCCTAGGGTACTATGTCTCCCACTGCCCCTGGGGTGCACCGAGAGCCATTGAGACTGGGCATGGTGGCATGTACCTGTCATCCCAGCTCTTGGGAGGTGGATCACTACATGTCTGAACTGTGTAGAGAGACCCTGAAAACCCTGTAGACTCTGTACTAAATACAAAAAATAAAAATATTTTAAAAATGAAAGAGTGCAGAGACTCCACCAGAAGAAACAAAAAACCAAAGTATGGAATTTCTGCAGCATGTACTTAAGAAATCATAATGGATTTCTAATAAACTTTTAGAGATGGATATTGAAACAGGGTCACTCTCAAATAATATCCTTCAGTAGATGAGGTGCAACGTGATTGCCAAAAGCACTGTGAGATTGAGCTGAGACCGAGGTTAATTTAATTTAATTTTTTGAGGGGGAAACAGAGAAATGCTACAGAATTTCAAAACAAGATGACAGGAAATTAACAATGGTTGCTATATCGCAAATAGCCATCTTCTAAGTAGTTGTTCAAATTATCAGATGCAGGTGTGTAAAACTGTTCAAACAAACAAACAAATAAAAAAGCAACTTGATCCCATCATACACACTTTTGGGGTAGGATTCATGAGCTGAAGGTGACCAAGAATAGGTGACAAGGACAAGCCGCCGAGAAGAGCTGCTCAGTGCGCAGCGACATGAGTCATCCCGGGCTCTGGCCGGGTCCCAAGGGGAGCCAGGCTGTGTCTCCTCCACCCAGGGCCCTGTGCTCTGGTGTAGCTGTGACAGCCCAAGAGTGTTCCTCTGATGGTCATGAAATGACGAAATGACTTGGAAAACCTCTGCCACAGACTGGTGGTACATTTCTAATTAGCTTATGCCAAAGTCTCTTGATTACAATTGAAAGGCATCTGTGTTATAAGAGAGCTCTCCTATCAAGAACGGCCCTGCAACAACAGCCAGCGCGCATTTTTATGCAGGTGCTACCCGGTGCCCTCCCCCCTGCAATATACTTAAGGTTTGAGACAGGTGAAAGGAACAAGTAATGCAAGCAGACGAGGACGCGACAGGACAGCAGGTGGCAGGAATAAGGCTGGGTTTGGCTGTTTGTCTTGTCTCTGTTGCCCAGGCCTGGCTGGTGGCCTGGGATTCCGTATGTTCTCCCGGGCCGGGCCGTGGACCTTGCCCTTCAGGATGCCTTGGAGGCTCATGATGCTCAGTGTGTTCATTTTGGATCTCTTTCTCTCCTCCCGCATTGTTCAAGCTACAAGCCTCCTGGTTACCCTGGCTTCTCTCTTCCTCTTTCAATCTTGGACCGCTCTGCACGTGTCCTGAGAGGCCTGCTAAGTACCTTTTTCATCCTCCGTCATCGGTACTTCATGTGCTTTATTTAGTAGATGGATTCCTTAAAACAATTTATAAGTTAGCAAATTATTAGACTCTCATCTGAAATAACATTTCAGAGACTATTTTGTAGCCTCTGCTGGCACTGGTTGAGGTCAACTTATTGGCTTCTCCATCATGTTTCCCCTCTCTGGCCAACCCCTCACCCAGATCATCACACTGGGACAAAATCTCTGCTATGTAGCACTTATAAAAGATATTTTGATTTCTTTGACTGGTCAGAATGCTGTAACACAGCACCTGTGGAAGGCCATATATATCAAACTGACTCAAGTTCTAAAAGATCCAACTCCAGACACTGGGACATCTCACGTTTGCTCCATTTTCTTTGACAAAATATTGGGTAAAACCTTCTATATAAAATACAACACACTGTCCTTGACCTACTATTGCTTAGGCCCCTTATCCACTCTCTGCTTTGACTGTAGATGTCTTAAACAAATAAGCAAAAACATCGGTACTCATATATATCTTAAAAGGCCCAAGAAGGATATTATAAGCATTGGGAGGTGAACCTGGGGAGAGCAAAGGCCTGTGCCCACATGTTTAGTTTTATGTCTGCTTCTCAGTAGGGTCGCTACTAGAAATGTGTATGCCCCAGCATTTGCGTCCACTCATTCAGCCTTTTATGTAGCAAAGAGGATAAATCAATTTTATTTTTCTTATTAAATATTAGAAGAGTCTGGTGTTGTGTACAACTTGCTCAGTCAGCAAACCCACTTGTTTTCCTTCCTTTTTGAAAACTTATGAGACCAACATCCAATATGTATGAGTGCATTTATGTGGACCCTCACCCCTAAGACAGGGGCCTTAAAATACACGAGCATTTTGACACCTCTTACACAGAAATGATTCCATCAAATCCTATCTAACGTGGGTTGAAAGAGTTTGTTTTCTTTTCTTCTTGTAACCGATCATCTCAAAATACATATCTTAATCTCTGCTGCAAGGTACAAACTGGCCAGCTCTAATTCCCTCTCCAATCATTTTAATTTCTTTTTCCTCCTACACACTCAGGTCTCCATTCTGGTATGACATGTGGTTGTCACGAGTAGTGGCGTGAAGCTAACTGATAGGGCCATTTCATTGATTCCAATGTCTATGCGCTAAGATTAATTGAGAATTCTGAAAAATGCAGCTAAATAATTAATACTGCTACTTCTGATATTACTGTGGTGACTTGGCATACATAAAAGCATGTCTTTGGAATGCACAGTAGAATAGTGTTTTAAAAATATTTGATACTAAATAATAGTGTGGTCTTCCATTCAACTTCTGATTTTACTGTTCCAAACAGATAGATGTGCATACTATAAAATGTTATTAGTTGTTTCAGAATTTTAAAAATTGCTAGTAAGTCTCAATTTTTTTCCTCCACCTACAAGAGCAAAACAGTTATCCCAGGTATAAAGCACAACAAAACTACTATGTGTTGATTTTTTTACTTTCTGAGGAACCCAGCAGAAGCACAAGTTTTAAGAATGTAGGCTCTGGGCTATGGTAAGCAAAGGCTTAATCCACTGTCTGGCATTAATTAGGTCATTGGGGCAACTCTCAGAAGCTGGTGGAAGGTGAGTTTTCTACTCTTCAAAATGCCAATGGTAACGGTATAAAATTGATGGCATCCTTATAAGACAAAACCAGGCAATGAAAGTACGTCGGAAATGGGCTTGGTAGAAAGTAAGTCCTCAAAGGCAACTTTTATTATTCTAGGAACTGCTACTTGAGCTAGCGAAATTCTGCCTTTGTTCCACATTTTACTTTACTGCTCACAAAATGCCTTCAGAGGCACAAGCTCCTTTTATCCTAGTAAGAAACAGGTGACACAGAAAGTATTACCTTCATTACCTAGAGAACAAACTGAGTTTCAGCAATTAAATAACTCAGCTAAGGGCACGCAACTCAACTGTAGTGGGCCCGTCCAATTACTGTGTCTCCTACATAGGTCATGCCAGTGGTAAGTGGGTCATCTCCAGATGTTTTTGATTTAAAAGCAGTTTGAACTTGCTGGTGAACTGTCACCTCTGGATTGGCATCATCTACCAGGCAGCTATGTGCAGTACAAAGCTATCATTGCAGTGGGAGTGAGCCACAGTTACCAGGCACTCATGGGAGAAAACAGCCGATGCTGCATTGCCTTGCCTTGCTAAACTCTGATGTTTGGGAGACATTTTTAACATATGATGGCTTTAATGAAGGAGCGTGGTCAACCAAGGAGCATCTCTGTGTGCTTCCTGCAGCATGGGACAGGAGTGGGTGGTGTAGGCAGCAGTTGGATTCCTGCATGCTCATTTCTGGCATTGCATCCTGTTCCTATTATCACAGTTGTGACCTTGCCACTCCTTGAACAGATGGCATTGCTTGATTAAAATCAGGCTGTATTTAGAACATTTCTGCAAAGGTTGTCTCCTTAGGGGAATCACGTCTGCCCACTGAAGTAGCTTCTTTTCACCAGTTGAGCAAGCAAAACCCCTGGCCATCTTCTCCTAAGGCTTTCTGCTACCCCACCTCCAGAAGGGCAGGTGCTGGGCTCATAGCTTTAGAAGTCAACTTCCCGTTTTCTTAGGAAAACAGACGATGGATGCTCCCTTCACAGAGTCAAAGTTATTTCACCAAGAGAGGGTTAGATGTCTTTGCGGAAAAGGACTCTGAAGAAGTAGATGTCTGTGGAAGCAAGGTGCTGTGAGCGTCGCAAGTACACATGGGAGGAAGGGAAGATGGGGAGGAAGGGATAGGTGAAAGCACTGCACAGCATGTACAACACTTCAGATTAGCACACAATGTAAAATGCCCTGAGCATTGTATACAGAAATGCGTGTGCACATACGTGTGTGCGTGTGTGTGTTTGTGTGTGTATCTCCATTGTCAAAGGGCTAGTATATAATAATAGTGAGATAAATTCCACAAAAGCCAAAGAAGATATGTCTGCTAGATGTTAAAGTCTGAACAGAACTTCTTCAGTAGAGTCATGCCAATATAGTATAATGTGTTTGCATGTAAGTTTAATCACTGTTCTTCCATCTCTTATGATTGAATTAAGGAAAATGTAAGTCAAAGTACTCAAAGAGCAGCATTAAAATAACACTGAGACTTAGGAGTGACCCCAACTTAGATTTGGGCCCCAATTTGCCACATAAAAGTAAAACCTCTTCTGACAAGCTACTTGATATCTTCTGACTCAGTGTTGTTGTCTGATGAGTGGAGCCAATGCCTGACTGACTCCTGGAGCGGCTGTGAAGACGCAATGACACGCACGACTCACGTGACTTCCTTCCCTGAGGCTCTCCTTCTACTAATTGGTTAGGATGCCAGGAAAACATAGCAACCCCTGCATGGCTTAACCGGAAGAATTTCTTTCCTAGAAGTTCTGGAGCCTAGGAGTCTGAGATCCAGGTGTTGGGGCTGCTTGCTTTTGAGACCTGGGAGGAAGGGGCTGGTTCCAGGATGCCTTGCTGGCTTGTCCATGGCACGGTCCTCATTCACTGGCCTTCTGAGCTGCTCTACGCTCTGCATCTGTCTCTGTGGCCAAATTTCATTTTAGAAATAACAACACAAGCTCCCAATATGAGCTCATTATAGTTACAGTTCAACTGTAAAAACCTTATCTCCAAATAAGGCTACATTCTGGGGGACTGGAAAGTTAGGGTTTCCACATACAAATTTTGATACTGAGGCACAGTTCAACCCATAGTACTATTGAAAGCTTTCTCATCAGGAAACATTTTGCCCGACAGCTCTTTCTAAAAACAATTACCCCTTCCTGCTGTCCCTTCCCATGCACTATGAACAATTATATAATATTAATCATCAATTTATTTATTTCTGGCTAATATACCTTCAGTGCTAACCTGCGAGCTCCAAAGCATATGGACCCTCCTTGGCTTGTACCTTACCTGTCTTACATGAAAAAGTGCAGGGTCTGGTACACTGTAGATGCTCAGTAAATACTGGTGTGGAAAAATCTGATACATTTTCTTGGCTCAAGGGTAGGGCTAAATAAGTTAGGGGCTGAAACGATTTTTACAAAGAATCTCATTATCTAAATTTGTATCAATTGGCAACGTGAAAGATATAAGATGTTTTATTCTATTAAATGTAAATTTAAATATCTATGAGGAGCTACTACTGAATTGGGCAGCTTAGGTATAAAACATTTCAGCTCCTGCAGAAAGCCCAGTGGAGTACTGCTGAAAGCAGGTAGGACCACTGATGGGTGGATGACGTTAGTGGGAGTCCCAGGCTGCTCCTAACAGTGGACATGGCACTGTCCAGCATGGCTCTCTGTCATGCTGTTTGCTGTACCCTCCCTGGGTCTGTATTCCTTACCGTCCATGTGTACATCCAACAGCTTTTGCTTTGGTTGTTTAAAAAAAATACAATTTGAAGTTTTAAAAAACTATAGAGAAGTTGTCTTGAGGATCTCATTAACCTGATTTCTGTGAATACCAGAGTAACAAATTTTAATTTTGATTTTTGTTCTCTCTGTTCCTTAGACAAATAAACAGTAGATGTAGATGATGAAACGTGCTCTTTTGCACAACTGAAGAAAGACTCCTTGAGAAACAATGTCTTTTAGGATGAAGACCTGAGCTGTGTCTTATTGGAGGATAAATGATGGTTGCAGGTGCAGGGAGGACAGCACAGGGGCTCAGGTGTCTGAGTATGTACATGTCTCCTCTCCATCTGGAGAAGTACATGCATTCTCACAATCCTTCACCATTGTCTTAGGCACAAGCAGGGATGTGTTCATTTCATGTTCAGAACCTCACCAAAGGCTGCTTATGGTCGACATAGATAGCAATCTATATTTTATGAGCCGTCTCATGGTTTTATATAAAATCTGATTTCAGAGCAGTAGTACTCAGCCAAAATATATGATTGAATCCTGAACCCTACTCCTAATGGTGAATTCACTGGTTACCCCTTGCTAAACAAGGGTCATGAAGACATAGTTAACACAGAATGTATTTAAAAATGCTAGCATATTATTTAGATAAAATTTTATGCTTAGACAATAAAATATGAAATATTGGGTCAGCCAGATAGCTCAGTGGTCTAAAGCACTTGCTTAGACAGGTGCGGAGACCAAGATTCGAACCCCAGCATGCCGTGCTGGCCCCACCCACTAGGCGCACTGATACAGCGAATGAGAGTGGGCATGGTGGTGCACACCTAGAATCCCAGCACTTGGGAGGCTGAAAACAGGAAGATCACCAAGCATCCAATCTGTATAGTGAGACTCTGTAGACCCTGTACTACCTATGTTGAAAAAGTAGTCTCTCACACTAGTTTGTCATTATTAAAAATAAAATAAAATATGAAATATCTATGGAAATGAACAGAAAACCTTTGGAAAAACACAAAACCCTGGAATCAAGTGCACTAAAATTCCTCTATTATTGACATTTTGTTCCTTCTTTGAATAGCAATGAGTTGTTAAGTGTGACCAGCATAGTGACTTTTCTGGAAAAAAAAGAAATATGTATATACATATATACATACATATATATCACTATGTATATATATATATATCTTTTATATATAATCTTTTTATACATATGCATATGTGTGTGTATATATATATATATATATATATATATATATATGTATATTAATCCCAGGGTATTTGCAACTGGGATATTGTTGCAACTGGGATTCACATTGTCAGTCTCATCAGCATTAACTTCGTAAACCGTGCTTGATTACACTGGGCGAGTCAAGGCCATTGCGTCCTGGAGAACTCCATGCCCAGAGCTGGCATAGAGTGAGGTCTCACTATCTGAATATGACTATAGAGTAGAAAGTTCTCTTGGGCCTGAAACATGAAAAATTACACATGTACAAAATACAGACTTTCTCATGGGACTGTCACACTATTTTTTAAAAAAATAGAAACATTCTCTTTTGGGGATTGTGCAGCTAAGGCAAGATGTGAGCATGTTTGTCAGAAAAAATATGCTTCAAAGACAGGCTAAAAATTAAATACATTTTTTATGTACGGGAAGCCATAAAAACATGTATATTTTGAGGGTCTTGAAACACCTCTGTTCCTTAATGCGTTTGGATATTTTAGCTCACTACTCATTAAAGTTATTACCTTAATTTATTTAATCAAAATATTGACACTGTTTTCATGCTGCAAATAACCTGTGACATGATGTGGATCTTCCTATGTTTTCTAACAGCCGAGCACTGAACAAAATAATGCTGTATCATCTGGCAATTAATGTTTTCTATAGTATTTTTACTTTAACTTACAAGTTTTTATTAAAAAGCTTTGTCTGTATTTTTACAAATCAAAGACTTGCAGTTAGCTGAACCAGAATCAGGTAATAGAATTTCCAAATTAAGAAGAGGCACTTACATGCTCCACATAGTAATTGCTCTGAATGAAGAGATCTCCGGTTCTGTATATTTTTAGCTATACAGTATCATTTTCCAGCTTTGCTGGAGTATAATTAACACATAGGCATCACACACATTTAAGGGGTACAATTTGACATTTTAAAGTACGTAACTATATTGTGAAAGGGTTGTCATCACTCCATATTAACATTTCATTTGAACCATCTAATCGCTGGTTGATTTTGAGTTAAGTATTTGAGGTACAGCAACTTCATTTCATAAATTGCTTCAGAAACCAACTTCCACTTTATAGAATTTAACAAGTATATCCTTAGTACATTCGCAGATGTTAATAAGAACATGCACTTCATTATACACCTTGGACTCATAGTGATACTCCTATCTCAGCCTCCCCAGGGCTAGGATTACAGTCATATGCCACCAGGCCCAACTCGGTGGCCAGCTCAGCATGCCCAGGGATCAAACCAGGGTCCTTTGGCTTGCCTAGGCAGATGCTTAGACTGCTGAGCCATCTCTGCAGCCCCAAGCTTTAGAATGCTACAAGAAGTCGGTGAATAACAGCAATACACTATTTTTTTTTCTCAAGAGACTGTTCTCAGAAAAACAAAACAAAAAAGATGATGAAAAAAGCAAAAGGCTTATGTTTTCCATCTGGAACTTGAATGAAGCTTTAGTTAAATGAAATTACCAAATGGATGTTTGAGTGCTATCAGATGCTGTCTTTTTTATTTGAAGGTATGAAGATACAGCAGTAAGTAATCTGGATGATTTTGCTTTAGTTTTCCATTGCTGTATAATAATTTGCTATGAATTTAGCAACTTTAAATAGCATTCTTTTCCTTTCTTCAACCTCACAGCTAATTATGTCAGCAATCCAGGGTGGCCTGCCTGGGTAACTGGATTATTTCCTTAGTCCAAAGGCTGAAATTAAGGAACCAGTGAACAGTGTTCAATTTGAGCTCAGATCTATCTTTCAAACTTATTTGTCATTGAAGGAATTCACCATTTTTATGTGTAGGCTGGAGATTCTTTGTTCTTCACTAGCTGTTTGCCACATCTGTGTCTGTTCTACTGGAGATCACACTCAGGCTCTTACCCCGGGTCCTCTCTGTCTTAAGAGTGTGCGTCTCCCCTCTCACATCTCACATCTTTGAATTTCCCCTCTGCTTCCAGCTAAACTAAATTCTGTGTTTCAAGGGCACCTGTAGTTAGATCTACCCCCAAAGATCTCATGCCCTGCTCAACTGATAAGCAACCTTAATTGCAATTACAAACATCCCTCTTTTTATGTAACTTAATAATTGTCCTTGTTACTTTTCTGGTTGATGAGATCAGATACCCAACACCACACAAGTAAAGGGGGAAAAGGTTCATTTAGCTCACAGTCTATGAAGGTTTCAGTAGGTCGTCAGTTGGCTCCAAGGCAGGGTGGCTTCACAGAGAACTGTTCATGGTATATAGAAGGTTGCAAAGCAACAAGGAACCTTGACAGTGTCTTTCTGCCTCTTTTATCCAGACCACTTATGACAGACAGCATGCACAACCCTAATCCTAGTGCCCTGAGCCTAGCATTGCACCATGAACCAAATACAGTCCTGCACTCTGGATCCAGCCACCCCTGAGCCAGCTGCACCTGTGACTGCAGGAGGCTTTGGTGGACATCTAGACACAAGCCATACCAATACTTGATTACTACTGGAAATAAGAAGTGATAGGGATGACCTTAGTATATTTCATCAGCTACTACGTATAATTTTAATTAATAAATTTAAGCAATGGAAAGAGTATTAAAGAGAAAAAAGATTACCGTGACTAACTAGTCACCTTATCTCTATAACTAAGGCAAATGAACAGTAGTAATAGTCATAAGCCTCAGTCACGGTTTGACTTTGTAAAGTTCAAATGCAATAAGTAGAACTTGGGACAGAAACCATATGGCAAAAATTTAAAGGCATGATAGTTTTATCCTTAGAATAATGAAACACTAGAAATCAAAAGGAAGCAAATATCATGTAATTATAAAGTTAGAAGAACTAATTTTGAGCAGTAAGACAGATTAAATGTCATGATGTTTGGATCAGAAATTAGGAGCCAACAATTCTTCTATGTGTCAGCTTGAACATTTTCATTTGCTGCACATTAAAGCTGGATATGACTATTTTGCCACAATATGTCAAGATATTTTCGTGTCACACTCCCCTCTCTTCTTTCGAGAAGTTTGAGGAATATGAAAGGAAAAGTAAAGGGCTCAAAAATAGAAGAAAGAAAGAAAGAAAGAAAGAAAGAAAGAAAGAGAAAAAAATAAATCTAAGCATAGAATTTTTCTATTTTTATAAGAATTTGTACATAAATGGTAAGAATCTAACATGACAGAGGAAAGGAGTACAAGCTACTGCAAGGGCAGGATGAAGAAGTGTCCCCCATCTGTAGTTACAGTCATGGGCAGCACAGAGTTTAGACCATGGAAATCACCACAGGAATCCCTGCTGTCTAAGGGAAGCAGAAGATTTTAGAGCAAAACCAACTATTCTAACTGAGGATGTGCAGAAGGAGCTTCTGTATTTTGACTATTTGGAAGCGTTTCTTTATTATGTTAGTATTTTTGATCATAGTTTCTTTTTCTTTCTTTTTTTTTTTTTTTTTTTTTCTTACTCCTGAAAAACATTTAACAAATTGGTAAACTGCTGATGTCTCATGATTAGGCATCTTAGCATCAAGGACATACAGTAATGCAAGGGCAAGAATTTTTTTATCTAGTGTCACAATCAGAAAGATAAAGAATCAAAAGCTGGACAGGAGGACAGAAAAGCTTTGGTGATAATAGGAATGGGACTAAATTTAGGGAAGCCAGACCGAAGATTCCAGAACTTTCTTACTCACTGCCCTAGTCACGAGGACAAAATGCCTGACACTTACCATTTAAAAGAAGCTCATGTTTTTAGTCTATGATTGGATCCAAACTGGGAAGGTGCAGCAGAAATGTCTGGGGAAGAAAAATTGCTCATCGCGTGGAAGCCGTGAATCAAGAGTCGAGGGAGAATGGAGCCTTTCCTCAGGCCATGCCCTGACCCGCCTCTTCTGGCCAGGCTGATGTTGCTCTATGTAAAGGCCCTGAATTCATTCCCAATGCCATCTTTTCTTAAACAATGAGAGAGAGGGAGAGAGAGACAGAGAGAGAGAGACAGAGACACAGAGACAGAGAGAGAGAGAGAGACAGGGAGAGGGAGGGGGGGGAAGAGGAGAGAGAGAGAGAGAGAGCAAGCACAAGCCAAGCAGAACCAAGGGCTGGCAGTGGGGCCTCCTTTGCTCCTTTGCCGTTTGCTTTCCTAGTGCCTTCTTCGCCTCTCATTCAAAAGACTGACACTTTATCTCAAATTTTGCATTTTTCCCCACCAAGATATTTTTAGCGCTAAGCCCAGTGGATGCGGCTTAGTCTCTGTTTTACTTTTCTCTTCCGTATTTGATGGAAGTTGAAGACCGCTTTTCAGCAGGCGCCTAGTGTTCTGCTTACAATTTGCCAGTCTCTGAAGTTCTTGATCCTTTGTCCATCTCTATGTCCATCTCTAAAATGACAATGTTCCTGTGGATTTTGTCCTCAGCCCTTTCTATTCTTGCCCCATATCCCAGGGGTGCTCAAGGGTAGCCAGGCATTAGAATCACTGGCAAAGCACTGAAAAACACAGCAATCCTCTCTCTCTTGACTCCATCGTTTGAATTTGAAGCACTAAGGAGTGAGACCAGAGCGCCTGCAGTTTTCAGAAGCTCCTCTAATGACTCTGATGTGCAGAAAGCCTTGAGGAACGGCCTGGACCTTATTGATTGACGGCTGTCCATCTTTCATCAGCATCACGTGGACCCTGAGTTTTCACTCTAGCTACGTCCTCAGCACATCTTCATAGTCACCGGTGCAGCCCCTTCCCATTGTATCCACCTGTTTCTCTCCACGTTTTCATCTTAATGAATGACCTCACGTTTCTCCAAACATTACATGCCAGAAATGTGATTGCTTTTGATTTATTTCTCAACTTGATCTCCCTTATCCAGTCAGTTGTCAAGGGATGTCAGTTTCACTTGCAGGGTGCTCCAAGCTTTCCCACTGTTTTCCAGATGCCTGTGAGCCCTTCATGGCTCAGCCTCTCTCTGCCTTCTTCTGAAATGTGGTGCCCACTTCCTGACTGTTCCCTCACCCTCCGCTTTTGTTTTGGTTTCTTCCAGTTATCTATTCCTCATGGAGAACTTGGTATATTTTCTTCTACAAGTATAGTTATATGTTTTGCATATTCACTGCCTAAGGCTTTCCATGGCTAGCTGTTGCTTTCAGAATAGGCTAGACCTTATCACATGAGATCCACAGCCCATCAAAACCAAATTTTTATTTCATTTTCTTGCTAGACCCTCCCTTGTGTTGTGTAGACAGTTCTGGTCACGGTTTCATGAATTTTCATCATTCCTTCCTGTCTGTGAGCCTTTTTTGCTTTGTTTTGCTGTAATTCCTCCACTCTTTGGCTGAGGTAGCCAGTTTCCTGCTTGGCCTGCCTAATCCCTTCACACGTTGGAACTCCTATATCACTTTCCAAGGAGCACTTACCCAAGCCTGCAGGGTGAGCTTAGAAGAGCTTCCTGCATATTCCCAAAGCTTGTGTGGGATTGTGCAGCTCTTTCTGTCTACTTTTCCCCCCCTCTGAATTTTTTCCTGGGAGTTAAGAGTCTTATTCATGACAGGAGGTGGCTTTTGTGTGTTGTTTGCATGACATACAGCAACTGATTGATTGTCAAAGGAATGAAGGGAGAAGTGCTGTGTTCAGAACAGTTAGCCAAAAGCAAGTTCAGAATGTAATGAAGTAGGACTTAAAGACAGAGGGCCGGACATCAGAAACTCCAGGTGGCCCAAGGTCAGGTGCTGCAGGTGAGATGAGCTGACTGCTCTCAAATGTTGTCCTTGGAGTCAAACATTTCATTGGCATGATAGGTACTGAAATCAGGATTCAGGAAACTGAGAACTAAATGATTAGTATAGTACTTTCTGAGGTTTACCGAGTCACAGACGGAGTGGTACAACAAGTGTATTATCTCATAGATGTGAAGCAATTCTTCCATTCCTCCCTCCAGCTTCTAGTAATTCCGTTGCTTATGACAGCATAATAGCAACCTTTCCATGAGATTCTTTCTGTATACATAAATCCCCTCCCTTAATGTGCTTTATTTTGTAAGAACAGCAGGTATTTTCCATTAGAAGCTTAACATTCCAACATGACCTCATTCTAACTAATTATACCTAACCTCTGTTTCCGAATATGACAACACGTTTAGGTATGTGGTACTTTGATTTCAGCATAAGAATTCAACAAATAACAAAGGCGAATTACTGCAGCATTGTCAGACTATAGAATTATTCATGCCTCTATCATTGTCAGATACGTGTATATCAATAGTAGTTTTAACTGTTGTAAGGAGCCTTGTAGCCTAAGATTTACTAAGGGAGTTGTAGAGGAGAAGCGACTAAATGACTTTGATTGAGCAGAGCTTCTCCACGGATTCCTAACTGGAGCTCTCCAGGGTGGCAGGTAGAGGACGGAAAGCCTTCATCATATGAAGATCTTTTTCTCTAATTTACTTATAAGTAAAGCAAAACTTGATGTCTACCTAGCTAGAACGAGATTTTTAGGTATATTGAGGATTTTCTTTTAGTTATTATGTTGATATCTAATGAGAAGACCACTTCAGCAATTGGGAACATAAAAACTGATGGAAATTTTAAAATAAGAAAATAATAGAACTACAAAACCTTGTGCGGGAATATTGCCTAGCACACATAATCTTAGGTTATTTATTATTAGGCCTCAGTAACGCATCGATATGTTAAGCACTTGGTGATCTTACTTGGAAAGTATATTCTCCCCTGAGTTAGTTTTAGCCCTTGAAATTCACAGAATAGAAAAAAGCAGAATTCCAATTTCCATGGGAGCAACTTAGAGGGAAAAACATAGGAAAGGAAACAGTGGTAGAATCCACGCTTACAGTTCTACCTCAAACTTGTTAGTATATTACATTTGAGGTTAGCTTTAGCTTCAGACTTTTATCTACATGGATAAATCTTGAAAAATTAAGAATAATGACTCATTCTTTGGGGAGGACAGCTGAGAACACAGGCTTGTCAGAGAGACAGACATGTGATGACTTAGGAATAGATTTGAGTAGGTAAATCCTGAGCATGAATTCAACGTGAACCTGTCAATTTGGGAAATCATTACATTGTATTTATCACACTCATAATTTCTAATGGGCTGAGGAGTCATACATTTGACCACATCAATACTTGGATCATTTTCAAAATGCAAGAAAGTGCTGAACCATCAAAAGACTGTGCTAACTTCCTTCAAACTGTAAAATGGAAAAACAATTGGCTTGTTTATACAGTGAAACAAAAATCTATCTGATGGAAATTGCTTTTGCTTTGAAGTCCCTTTGCAGTGTCTGTCCATTTATTTCTCCTTGAACCAAGATTCAGTAACCTCTGCCTGCAACTCGAAGGAGGAGGGATTATTTCTGACTCATGATTCTGGGGGTTTCAGTCCATGATAACCTGGCTTCCATGCCAAAAATGACTCAGGGAAAGGTCCAGGCACAGGAAATCTGCTAATCCATGGTAACCAGAAAGGAGAGAGAGGACAGAGGAGCCTGAGGGGGACATGCAGCCTTCAAGGCCATGCTCCCACCAGCCGGCCTCTTCTGTCCTCTTCCCACCAGCGCAGTCTGCTCCTGAACTCACCAGGGGATATGAATGCGCCAATGGGCACAGTGCGCCCGCGATCCAACCACCTTTAAAATGCATGAGGCTCTCTAGATATCAACCATAGCATAAAGTATATCATGAATTATTATTTAAAGGCAACATTTTTGCAAACTTGTTTTACTTGCATTGGCAGTTGAAGGGTCTTATTGCCTGCCTTATTCTTAGGATAGATTGTAGAAGCTTATAGAAAATATATGTATCCTAGACTCTCAAAGATTATTTTTTAGACTTTCATTGTCTGTCTCTCTATCTATCTATCTATCTATCTATCTATCTATCTATCTATCATCTATCTATCTCTCTATTAGAAAGTCCTTATACTTTGTTATAAGATACTTCTTTATCATAAACTCACTTCTGTTTTACTAGCTAGGCAGCTAGTCGAGAGTCTAAGTCAGGTTGCCCAAACACCTATAAGCATGCTAGGATTACATTCACAACAATCCCATTATAAAATTACAAGATTGCCCCACTTTACAGAAACTAAAATGGGAGCTACCCTGATGAAGGCTTCACTCTCCCACAGTTCAAGGCGACAAGCAGATTGGTAACATCCCAGCAAGCATGGGTAATTTTGTTGGCTTGTCTTGTGCTGACGCTGCTGACTGAAATCATGAACACTGAGTGCTGTAGACTGAAAATATGGAGGACTCAGCAAAACACACTTGCCTCATGGCCAGACACTCTTCCTTAGATGTCTCATGAAATGAGTATTACATGGGGGAATTTAATCTGTGTTTGTGCGATACATTTACACTAGGCTCATCAAAATATGGGGAGATATTAAGTATCTAAGAAACCTTGAGGTTTATGAGGCCATTTAAGGCTTTGTCTTTAAATGAAAGTATCATAGCACACTAGAACTGTGGAGTTCAACCATGTTGAGTGGCAATTTCATTTCATCTAATGCAGTTCAGGAAACAATGGGCTTGATTCATAACTTCTAAACTCAAAATTATGGTCTAAAACATGTATGTATATTGCAGGTAAAGAATACAGAGCTTGAATGAAAATGTTCAACATTGATTCAAGCACTTGGGAGGCTGAGAACAGGAGGATCACTGCAAGTCTGATTTGTATTAGTGAGACCCTGTAGACCCTGTACTACATACACAAACAAACAAACAAGCAAACAGAAAACATTAATGATACAAGTCACTTGTATGGGTTCAATGGCCTAAAGATATATTTAAAGATAAATTCCTTTCTACTATGACCCACACAGCTAGCAAGGTTCAGAGAAGGGGAAACAGGAGGTTAAGAATAAACTAGACACACACTCAAAGGAAAGCTGCGATAGGGCAGGGCTTTACTTCTCTGATGGAGAGGCAGTGATGACCGAGAATGATTGTCTGCATCTTTATTTATCCATGGTAAAAATGGGGAAAGTGTGACCTAGAGTCAAGAGAGAAATGTCTCAGTGCTTTGCTGAGAAGACTCAAAGAGAAACATTCTCAGATCCCTGTGTGTTGTAGTTAACAGGGAGGGCACCGAGACTGGACGCCCATTGGGCTGGCTCTGCTCTAGTCCCAGGAGCTCACCGACCTCCAGCTCAGCCCCTCCTGACACCTTCCAAGTATCTGGAACATCTTAAATGTTCACCAAGTACAAGAAAGTCATGCTGAATTTTCTTTTCTTTTCTTTTCTTTTTTAAGTGATATGTGATATTCTACAACCTTAAACTAGGCTTAAAATGCATAATCTCATCTGATGGGATAAATAGGATTTGTATTATTATCCTCATTTTTGAAAAGGAGAAGTGTGTTGTGTATGATGTTGTAGGATGTGGCTAGAGTTGTGGTCATGAAGACTGTGCTGGACTTTTGAACAGCGATTGCATATACTGATAAAACCATACCAACCCATATAGCTCTCTTATTTTTAAATTTACTTTTCCCATACTTGTAAGAGCTCTTTGACTTAGAGGTTTGACTTAAAATCCAAGACAAAGCAAAATCATAATTCCTGTCTTGAAACAGAACTTGAAAATATATGTATCCATATCTGTATCTCTATCATCCATTGGTCAGTCAATCTATCTACATACCTACCTACCTACCTATCTGTCTATCTATCTATCCATCCATCCATCCATCCATCCATCCATCCATCCATCCATCCATCTACCTACCTACCTAACTGTCTGTCTGTCTGTCTGTCTGTCTGTCTGTCTGTCTGTCTGCCTGCCTGCCTGCCTGCCTGCCTGCCTGCCTGCCTATTTGCCTGCCTGCCTGCCTGCCTGCCTGCCTGCCTGCCTGCCTGTCTGTCTGTCTGTCTGTCTGTCTATCTATCTATCTATCTATCTATCTATCTATCTATCTATCTACCTACCTACCTACCTATCTGCCTACTTATTTCTTTATCTAGAACCAGGAATCAAACTTGGGCTTACCAGGCAAGCTCTGTGCCACGGAGCTATCTTCCCAGTGCTAAGCTTGAATACTAATACTGAATTTACATTTGGCATAAAATTCAGTTGCAGTTTATTTTCAAAAAATTAGTTGTTTACTCTAGTGTGAAAGTTCTTCTTGGTGACTTTACGTATTTGCAGTTTAGAAAGGTCCCCAGAAGGCTAACCAAAGTAGACAGCGTCCTTTGAGTGTAATATTTGTGTCATGATCAGATCATTCCTTCAGGCTCACAAGTAAGAAACAGGCCAGAAATTATGTAAACTATAAAGTTAACTGGAAGCAACTTTAACTTCTCTAAGTATGGTGCAAAACAAGATTGGGAAGTGTTTTTCACAACATGTGAGCACTTAAATCATTCACTTTAAAAAAAAAAATAGATCCAATGTTTGAGATCTTCTTTTTTTTTTTTTTTTTGTATTTTAGGGAAGGGTCTACAGGGTGTTCAGGGTCTCACTGCTAGATCGGACTTGTAGTGATCCACCTGTTTACAGCCTCCCAAGAGCTGGGATTGTAGGCGTGTGCCACCACGCCCAATCTCAATTGCTATCTCAGCACGCCCCGCACAGCAGGCTGAGGGATTAAACCCCTGGCCCCTATGTCTGCTTGCAGGCACTTTAATCCACTGAGCTATTTGGCTGGCCCTTTGAGATAGTTTCGATTATATAGTGTTCCTGACGCAATTAATGGCTGTCTTAATATAACTTAATTTTGGTTCACAGATGCAAAATGAGTTCATCTTGCAGATTTTATCATTTCTTTCTTCCTCATCTGTTTCTCTCTCATCGATTACATGACTCTCCAACATATGCAAACTAAGTAAAATGTTAAGCAAGGAGGAAATTTCTTGGCACACGAATCCTATAATTAAATACAAATTACAGAGCACTGTCTTCATAGTTTTGCTCAATAGCACTCAGAGAAGGAACAGTCTTTTCAGTAGGGCTTCGGGGTGTTTGCTTCTCCTATGTTTCTTCCTCTGTCCTTGTCACTTCGTCTTGTCTTTTGGTGCCTGCTCCTGAGCTCCCCCAAAGCCTAGCAATAATGCATCTCCAGTTTAGTCTTCAGACCCCAGCACCCTCTTTCCACCTGTGCCCTGTACCTCATTTAATCAATGACTTTCAATCTGTATGCCCTTTCTCTTGAAGTTTCTATCAGTAGTCTGGGGCTCTCCCTTGAATACAGACCATATTTTTCCCTCTGTGTATGTATATACAAGTGTTCGGGGTCTTCTCCATTTTAGCTAAGTACATGTCACACACTGTGGCCATGAGTTTGTTTGAAGGGTGACAAGAAAACTGAAATGAATTTCTTTTCCCTACTTTGTAATTTGACAGAAAAAAAGGATTCATTTCTTTTACACAACTTAGCCACTTTGCATAGAAAAGTTTTCTTATTAGGTCAAGGCCCTTTTATACTTTATACTGTACATAAAGAAAGTACGTTACAGCTTCTTTTTAAGGATATTTTTATCAGTGTAGCTTTGTGATACATACCAGCTGCATTCATTTTGCAGAATGGGTATGTGTATGTACACATATCCAAACTACCAGTGCCATTACACTTTCACTCTAAAATCCTTACTATATAAATCTAGGGTCACCTACACTGCAGCCCTGTGGTACCCCAGGAGTCGCTCCATTTCCCAAGATGGCAGCTGAGTGAGTGAGTGACAGGAAGCATTGTGTGGATGCTGTAGAGAGAGAGAGGTGATTCCTGACACAGGCGAGGTCAAGCCGGACAGCGTGAGGCTTCCCTATACGAGTCCCAGTGACACATGACTTCACACTTGCATATTTTTATTTCCAGAATTTTCTTTCTCATACATTCAGACCATAGGTGACCACGGATCACTGAAACCACAGAAAGGAAAGCTATAAATAAGAGGGGACTGTGGGGCTCCAAACCTGACATCTGCAGAGCCCACATCTCCTACAGACTCTCGCACCTCAGCCTGAACTTCGCCCTCATCTCCACTTCTCACTGTGTTTAGCCCCCTCTACACACACAAACACATATGTATGATCCTGTCCCCAAGCCCTGCCAGCCATCTTTCTAAACCTGGAGTGTGACAACTTCTTCCCACTCCCATTTTGGTAGCTTGGTCCTGGCCCCCAGAACTTTCCACCTAGATCTCTACAGGGCATCCCCAGTGGCCTGCCTGGACCAGTCTCTTCTCTATAAATGAGCAGGGTGGAGCCACTGCCATCTGCCTCCTATCAGGTCACTCCTCTACACAGAGCATCCATAGCTCTGGCTCCTCCTGAAAAGAAGACAGAAATCCTGACAACACCTTCTAAGTGGGGACTCCTGGTGCCCTGCTGATCCAGCTCCTGCTTTTCCCACTGTTCTTCAGTCACACTATTCTCCTATTTCTTCAGCTCCCTCAGCACAGTCCTGCCTCTGGGCCTTGATATTTTCTGTTCCTCAGCCAGAGCCCGCATGTCCCTCATACCCCTTTATCTATGAACCCTGATTCACAGCTCACCACTGCATTCCAAGAGTCTATAGTTGTTTCCAGAACCTGAAAACAGTCAACAAATGTTTGCTGAATGAATGAAGAATGTTTTCCATCTTTTCTTCTTGGGTCCAAGCAGGCAATACCAAATGAATTACTGAATTTCCAGACTTGCCCATATTCATGTAAAAATAAACTAATCCAACTCAGCTGATACGTGTAAAAGTAATATGAAAACATGCATTGTTAAAAGATGGCTCAAATCTTTTCTCCCCAGTCTTAACAAAACTGTGTTGATGAGGGAATCAAGATGCATATTGAATTAATTGTTTCTGGGTTATTAATGAACTTTGGGGTGCTGTTACTCTCAGAGCACTAAGTATAGCTAATATGAACCAAAGGTCCTTCACGAACCTTGAAATTTCCTTAATTCATCAGAAATACCCAGGCTTGTTAGAAGTTTTAATGAGACATTGTGCTGTTCAAAGGAAAAGAAATCATAGTTTGTGACCTCAGGGGAATTAACAAAATAATAGAACAAAAAGCTCTCGGGAAATTAGTTTTTAGGAAGTAGAATCCTGTGGCTCATTGCACATTCTAAATAGCATCAGAGTAAGAATGACAGTTTGGCTGATTAAGTTTAGTGATGTGGATGTACTTGGCTGTTATGTTACCCAAACTGAATTGAACCCCCTAAGTATCCGTGACCCGTTACGAAGGTAAAAGGGCTACTGGGTTACAGTTCACTGTTAAGTGGAAGAGTAGGTAGGCCATGGAGAGATCGGCACAATTTCAGTTTTGGGCTTTTAATAGATGACGCTTAAGAATATTTGACTTTTCTCATGCCTGTCCCAGTTTGTGCAGCTCACAAATATTTCTGGAACAGTTCTTATGTAGGAGGCATTGTGTGTGCTACAGGCAGTTTATAGAGGCAAGCCAGAGAATGACTGGCTCCTACCCTCATGAGGACAGGAAGGTAGAAAGACAGAGGGAATAGATAGATAGATAGATAGATAGATAGATGAGAGAGAGAGAGAGAGAGAGAGAGAGAGAGAGAAAGAGGGATGGGGGAGACAGATGGAGTCAGACACTGTGATGAGTGCCAGAGGAAAAAAGAGAAGGTCGTTTGGGGTGGATGACAGCCATTGTGTGTAATAAAGCTGCCCTGTCATTGAATATTTGTCCCCTCCCCCATTAATACACTGAACTATTTGCCCTCAACATGATTTAAGGAGGTGGAGCATCCAGGTTTGTGCTAGGGTCCCCTTTTGTGCTTGCTTTCTGGGAGACACTGGGCTCAGTCTTTGTTTCCTTCTACCAGTAAGGAAGAATGTGGGGAATGGAGGGGAGAAGGGTGCATTGCCCTCCTGTGTCTCTCCACTGGGCTGTCTGCCTCTATCAAGTCTTTGTCATGCGGAAAGAACAGTGTCATATCTGAATCCTTTCAGGCCTTTTTGACTTAATTTTATCCTCACTCCAAATCTCCACTCACCGGTCTTTTGCCCTTGCTTATGTAGCCTTTCATCAAGGTCTATTTAAATGACTGAGACTTGAGTCCTTCTGAAAGACAAAGGTGCTGAATGACACCTCAGCAGAATGACCCCTGTCTTCTCTTGAGTCATTCATGTCTTTTCACACTAAATCATAAGCCACTCTATCTCAAGACAAGGAATGGTACAATGTTATTTATATAGCATCAGATAATTAGGGGTAGGTGAGAAGAGATTTAATTTTCCTAGGCTAAAATAAATCTCTTGTCAAAAGAATTTTAAATTCTTGAGGCCTAAGCAAGGTAGAATCATATGATACCACAGATACACATGGGATGGCTAATTACAACAGATTAAGCAATGCTAGTTAATAAATGATTAAAAAACAATAGGGTTTTTAGGCATTTAATCGCCAAGCCAATGACTATACATTAGGTGATATTAAAATTCTCCAATCTGAGCAGCTCTGTGCTCATTTTCTGAAGAAAAAATCTCAGAGATTGCCGCAATCTTTATCACAGTTGTTCTCCTTGAGATTCCCAGATGCACCTTGCATTGTGTGTGTGGACGTTAATTTCTCTCATGTGCTCATCAGAGTCTGGTGGTGGTCGCAGGAGGGTGCCACTCTTCACTAGGAGCATAAGTGAAGGGATAGTGTATTGTCTTGTAAAATTAGACATTTTACAAGACATTTTAATGTCTTAGAAGTACCCAGTCATTGTGGCAGAAGAGGGTGACGTCATACACTGGTTCTTCACAATTTCCCTGAGAGTAATATGTATTATGTCAGTTCTTACCTTCTGTCTCTCTCTCTCCATCTTCTCCATCTTGCTCTCCTCTCTTTTCCTTTCTTCCTGTCCTTCTTTTTCTGTCTTATTTCATCATGTCATAATAATATTTAAATGGTCAGTTCTAGGGCTGCTGATGTCTCATTAGTCAAAACAAGGCAATCATGCCCAACTTCAAGGAGGCAAGGCAGTTACAACCCCACCGCCTGCCTCCAGCAACCGAAAATGGTGGAGAGCAACAGACTAATGATGCTCACGGCTCACGCCTCCATCCCTGAAGCTGTACTGGTGTGATCATGTGATTCTTTTCTTATTCACTCTTGAGATGCGTCTCTCAGGTTTGACCTTCCTTATGCAAATGACACAGGTTCCCCCACACTCCTTCAGAGCTGTGGCCAAGGGTGTCTCGCCAGTTGAGTTGCCATCATCTGGAGCCTCAGCTGCTGTCACACTGACCCAGGCCGTTGTTGGCAGGTGTCCATTTCCGTGGGTCTGCTCAGAATACGAGAGCTTGAGTCCCTAAGAGTTAGAGGCTAGACAGACAGATCCCAAGACAGAAGTCACACTCAGTCTTTTATATCTGGTTGGGAAAGTGACATGTTGTCACCTCTACTTGATGACCGACTCTAGAATGGACAGGGCAGTATAAAGATGAGAATGCCAGACGGTGGGTCACTGGGGGCCAGGCTTGGGATCTGGCCACCAACCTCATTTAAAAAGCCTAATGCGTTTAAATCAAACCCAGGGCTTCAATGAAATGCCATCTGCATCTAAGCGTCTGTCAAGTAGCATATGGAGCCTAGAGTAAATGAAATTTAAAGCTTATCCCAAGTAGGACCTTCCTTTAGATTAGTGTTGGCCTTCTGTCCAATTCAGTGGCTCTTACGCTGCATCATTTCCTATCTCCGATACCCAAGGAAGTACAAGCTCTTTTGTATGGAACATTTGCTTTATTTATAATGTTTCAAATGCTAGTTTTGAGTCCCTGGTATTTAAGTGGTTGCTACCCTCACAGTGGTACTAGACTCCACATACAACAAATAAGAACAAATAAATACTCAACCACTTGGCTTGCCCTTTTCTAGAGAAGCAGGAGTTGTGTGAGCTAAGTGTGACTTTAAATAGGATCCTGAGAGGAATTAGAAATGGTGTCACAGGGGCGGAAACCCCCACATTAAAACCCGTTCTGTCAGCATTCTGTGATTCTACAAACCACAGTTCTTTTTAGACTAATCAAGAAATCATCCAACGATAGAATAGAGAAAATGCCCCTCTGTGAGGGGCAGACAGCTCATATTTGGCTGAGATTTTTATGACCGCTCTAGGCTAGAAGAAAGTGCCTGTGTGCATTTTTACATATTCTCGGTTTTATTGAGCAAAAGGAGAGATATTTCTTTTGCTTTGCAATTGTTCTTGCAAAGACAAACCCTAGCAGAGACTGGGCACTCCTTCCTGCCATGCCCTGCAATTGAGTTCTCTGGACTGCAATCCTCAAGTCAGCCTTCTATTCTTGTACCAGGGGTGCCTTCCGCATTAATTCAGTGGTGCGGCCAGAGCAGGCAGCCTGTTGGAAGCGCCTGGGAAGCTTGCCGCCTCTCCCTCGGTTCTTCCTGCACTTCAATTGCTTCCATCCTGCCCATGAGCCTCCTGGGTCCCAAATTACAGCAGGCTCCCCAAGGATAGGGGCTCGCCTTCTGCCCCTCCCCCCGCCGCCTGCCCCCCCCATCTCGCTTCATTCGCAGCAAAGAAAGCATTGGCCTCTCCTCTGAGCTCCTCTGTTCACATTGTTCTGCTCTTTCCTCGCTCCTCCTTGGCATGCTGGTTTTGCCAATTTTACCAAATGACTTTCCTGGCAGCTGTGTAAAAAGAACCCTGAGCAAGCTAATAGCAGTAGAACCCTGTACTTCTGGCTGGTTCCCTGAAATGCACAGAATTGTTTGGCCATCGAGCTGGGCTTTCACGATCTAAGCGATCAGCTGTTTCAACGCTGCAGTGCAGCAGCTTGGTCATAAATAGGAAAGGGGAGGGGCTTGGGCCCTGGGTGTCACTCAGTGCTAGACAAAGAACCTCAGACCCTTGGCCAGGGAGACGAGATGAGCTGGAGGCCTTTGCCAACTGGCGTGTTAACATTTGCAAGCAGAAACCACTTAGCCATGCGATTTCATAGGTGGAATATGAGGGGACTGAGAAGCAAGATGTTTTTGATGAGGGATTAGAGAATTACCAGTAGGGTTAGGAAACAAATCACAGCTTAACTCTCAGTGTATCTGGTATTTCCCTAGCAATTTATGTTGCTACCCATGCCCGTTTGCAAGGTGCATATCAGCTGATGTGGGACACAAACCCACAAAAGCCTTTATTCCAGCACATCTCTGAGAATACTGCAACACTCTTACTTCCTTGGTATATATGAAGGGAGTAGTTTTAGTCTTGTGTAGTTTCCCCTGGAAAAAGATGGTACTTTTTTTAAAAACTTTGGATTTTAGTTATCTATAATAAAGAGACCCAGATGGACTACCTGTCTGTGAAGTTGCCACTGTTGGTACATTGGTACCTGTAGGTCACATAGCTAACTAAAAAGTCGAACCATGTCACCTTGGTCCAGAGGACATCCTGAACAGGCCAGCTCCAGCCCCAGAGCAGGGAAGGATGACCCAGAGGCAGTTTTGGTGGGCAATGTCAGGAGCAAGACCCTTGTCTGTGAAGCATGCCATCTCCCTTCTTCCCATCCCACAATGGGGGGAAATTATTTTCCCACTGAGGAACAGATCTCCAGACTCTAGGAAAGGGAATTAGAGCCTCTGAGAAGTTTTGTGCTCCTTGGATAAATGAAGTTAGTTCTGGCTCGTAATGACCACATATCTTATACTTTTGAAGTGCTGGAAATCTCTGGGAGCAAAGTAAAGCTTTGTATATGTTCTGTGAGGAGGTCAAGAGTAAAAGAGTGAAGCGAGACAAAACTGTGCTTGATAAGATGTTTCAGTCTTCTTCAAATGCATTACATTTTGAGAAATAACATGTATATAATAGCACTGTATGTGTGTTTTGCAAGGATTTAAAAAGTTGCATAAAATTCAGTTATTTTATAAAAGAGTGTCCCTGCTGGCTCCGCCCCCAGGGGCATGCTGGGACAGCAATTGAGAGCGAGTGTGGTGGTGTGTGCCTGTAGTTCTAGCTCTTAGGAGGCTGTAAACAGGCAAATCACTAGAGTCTGATCTAGTAGTGAGACCCTAAACACTCTATAGACCCATCCCTAAAATGTAAAAAATAAATAAAATAAAACATATCCAAAAATGGAAATCAATCGACAAAAAAGAGGACACTTTTAGATGGTCAGTTATACTTATTTTTTACCTCTGAAAACAGAAAATCATTTTGTATTTTATTCATCTATTTATTTATTTATTTTTGATGTATTTGGTACAGGGTCTCACAATGCAGCTTGGACTCGTAGTGATTGTCCTGTTTTCAGCCTCCCCAGTGCTGGGATTACAGGCTCACACCACCAGTGATGCCTGGATTCCGTTGCCTTTATAAGTCTATAATACCATCTCTGTTTATAATAGACTATTTTGACCATTTGTTAGGCAACATGCTCTTTTAAGCACCTTCACCTAAATTATATATTTAGAGTTTAGAAGTCACTGGGTGGGTAGAGGCGGAAGATCTAGAATTTTCTCAGGTATTCAGCAATGATTGGAGATAGAGAGCAGAATTTTCAAATATTATAAACAGTGCCAACATTAACAGCAGTTTGTGTGTGTGTGTATTTTTAACATGAACTGTTATCTTAACAGGCTCTTATAAATGGAATTTCTTAATAAATGGTATGTGCATGTTATATTTTCAAAAGTCTGTTACATTATATTCCCAAGAAATCACTCCCAGCCCATTCACCAACCACGTGTGCGCCTCTGCTTCCCACCCACTCGTGCTGGCTTCATGAGTTTAACCATTTTAACTCTTTTACTGCTGTGATAGGCTAAATACCTCATGGTAGGGTTTATTTCTTTGTTTTGCCTTTGGTTACCTCTGAAATTCAATATGTAAATAACTGTGTACTACTGTTTCGGTTTGTGACTAGGTGTCCCTTCAAAGCCTCATGTAGTCACCGGGTGGCTTCTGGAATTTGTGATTGATTATTATGGGTGTGGGTGCTGCACTTTTCCTGGGGCAGGTGATTTGCATTTCAGTGGAAGGCAGAGCAGTTAGCTGCTTGAGCTGCTGCTACCTCTCCCTGCGCTCTTGCTCTTAGCTGCTGCCATGAAAGGTTGCTCTCTGCCATGTTCCTCTCTGCCTTGGAGCCAGCTGGATATGGACTAAAACCTCCAGTAACTGTGAGCTAAATAAACCTTTCCTTCCCTAAATTTGGGTGTCTGGTATTTGTTCTAGCAATGAGAAAAGAGTAACTAAGACAACTACTTTCTTTCTTACGGTGCTTTCTTGTGGTGTTTATTTGCACCCACCTCTCTTTTTTCAAGCTATTTGCTTTAGTTTAATCAATGTACAAGCCCTCCTGAAGGTCTGACAATGCGAGCACGGCCTCAGTGTGTGTACAGCTGGCTCTGCCCGTTCCCCTCCTGTCTGAAATTGCTTGGGAAGCGTCCATCACACAGCTTTTCATGTTTCTGCACCGCTCTTTGCCTTCTCCACTGATTTAGTGTTCCCACTCCTGCAGTCGGGAGGTCAGATGCCAAGCATCTGAAGAGGCCGCGGAAGGCAAACACGCATTGAGTTTTTATGTGTGCTGTGTGTTTAATCTGCTCCCTCTCACTGAGTCCCAAACAAATCTAAGAAGTATGAATCATTGCTGTTTTCCTGATGGAAAAATCAAGATTCAGTGAAGGTTGAGAAAGGAGCCCACAGTAAACAGTGTGATAATGAGGAAGGGCAGATCTGTCTGATAATCCTGAAATCTGTGCTGCTTCTACCAAGCCATGCTTTCCTGAGGGACACTTCTGTTAACCTACAGCACAGAATGGCTAGGTTATACCGGGGGCTCCAGTGAGACCCGAGTGAGAGAGTTGAATTGGAGATACAGGCTTAGCCATCTCACGCTTTTGTTGAGGACTAAGGATAAGGGAGCAAGATCACTGGAAAAGAGGGATAAATTTATGCCTGGATTTCAGAAAACATGAACAAAATGGAAAAGATAGTGTCAAAAGTGCTGAGGATGAAGTACTCCTTTTAATGACGTGGAACATGCTAACACAGGGGAGAAGGAGGCCATCTTTGAGTGGATGGGAGTGTACTCAGTGTTGTGAGCTACTGATGAACAAGATGGAAAGAAAAACAGCTGCAGTAACAGGGGACCTGAGAGCTGTTGGTACTTGGGAGATCTCGGCATGCATGGGATGTCATTCAGGCAGCAGCCCCCCAAGCATAGGGTAGCGCAGCAGGCCCCGCAGAGCAGAGGTCTGTTTGCCCTCACAGAAAGATGGCTTCCACCTTGGCCTGCTGATTTCAAAGCAAAGATGTGGGTTCCAAGACTGTTAGAAATGCCTTGTGGAAGGATAAAGGACAGTTATGGTAGCATAGGCCATAGGTTAGTGGTAAATTCCGTCTGGTACTTTACAAATCAGCTCATTATTCTGCTGTTCCTATGAATGTATTAGTCTGCAAACATGTCACCCTCACACATTAGCCACCTAATGTTTCTTTGAAAGCAATTCAGCCTAAGCACACCCACCTTACAGTATGGAGCAATAGAACAGGACTTTGCTTGATCCGCTGAACAAAAGTACAATTTGATTTCCAAAGGAGTTTCAGCACATATACCATCTTCCGAGTTCTGAAAATAGGATGCCATCCTCACCTTGGGTACTGACAATATCATGTCATGGTAGACATCTCTGTGGTGAACTCAAAGAGAAGAAATCCAGCCTGTAGATAAGTTAGGGATGTCACAGATGGAACGTACTTTTGGTTTGTTTTTATTTACATTTGTTATCACACGTGTGAACGCAATTGCTTTTCAGTTTAATATTAGCAATTACGACTGTGGAAATTAACTTTAACATCCAATTTTAATATACTTATTGTGGAAGATGAGCTCAGCCAGCAGACATTCAGAAAGAAAAATGAGGAAACTTAGCTATTTTTCTTCTGTCCAGCTTAATTATCCATTGAGAAGGAATCTTGCTTGGAATATAATGAATAGGTCATGACAAAATACGATAGTGAAGATGGCCTTGGCCACAGATTTGGAGCTCCCGAAGATTATGGCTCCTTACAAGTAAGGGAAACTTCCTGGTTTACATCAGAAAGAATGGGCTTGTACAGTGTTTCTTATTAAGCTGAGTCTTCCTTGGGCCACTATGACATGCTGTTCTTTTGTGCTGACTGACTCTTTGCTGACACCATGGTGGCTGTAGCCAGCCATGAGGTCCAACCCTATCTTGTCTGAAAAATAATTTATCTGAATATTTCTTAAGAAAAAGCCAAAAGGGCAATACTGAGTCTTTCCCTTCTAGCCCTCGCAGGGCCTGCTGTTAATTCACCAATATTGATCCCAGAGAATAAAACATCTGTGGTGGAATTATTTTTTTGCCTTGGTCATATTTTTTCCTTTGTAATAAGCTCACGCCACATGCAAGACCCAGCCTCGACCTGTTTTTTGTCCTTTTGCAGGTCTGGACAAGGCAGGAAGACTCTCACGGCAAATGTGTGGGGTGGGGGCAGGGGACTGGCGGACTAGCAAGCAAAGGTTTAGGGTGGGGTCAACGAGGCAGCAGTGCCTGGAACCTCAGGCCCGGCCTGCATCACTGGAGCTGCAGCCAGGCGCCGACCAGGGCTGCTGCTGCTGAATCCATGGAACGGGAGCAGCTGCAACCTCTTCCCGGTCCCTAGTGTCAGATGCCGTCTAACGATAGTGCCAAACAAGGAGGAAAACCCACTGGTTCTTTTCATCTCCTTCCTCTGAGCCAAGATAGTGCCGAGACGGGAGGCTGGAGGGCTGGTAAGCAGGATGCCCTCATCCATCTTCACTCTCTGTGCCCGAGCTCCTGGGCAAACACTCCATGGTGGGCCCTGCTGAGACGGCGGGCGTGGAGTGCGGGGCTGGGGCTGCGCTCTGAAATAGATGCTCTAAAGGCCATCTGAGTTGACGGTTGACAGTGCGTGTGAACTGCTCTTTCCTAGTAGTTCCCTGGAAAATCCCAAGATAGGGATAGGTGAGCACGTTTTTGTCCAAAGCCCATAGTTGATAGAGGGACTCACTGTTGCCGTTGTGCGTCTTATGGGCTTGCACCATTCTATAACGATACGCATACCCAATCACCACCTCACGCGACCATCTCTACTATCCCTACCGTGTCTGCTCCTGATGCTTGTGTCTCTTCACACGTGCTCTGCTCTGCAGTATCGTGTGTAGTTTTTCTCTGACAGCAGATATGAAGAGGGTTATGAGAACTGCTTGGAAGAGCGCTCATGGGGTGCTGTGAGGGCAAGTGAAGGGAAGTGTTAGTGTTCTGCAACCCACCAACTGGGTTTTGCTCCTTTGGTGAATCTGTTCCCCTGAACTCTGAATATAACAAGTGTTTCTCAGATTTTTTTTTTTCTCCCACCCTTGCCTGGGAGAGGGGAACTAGAGGTGGCTGGAGTCTGGAGTGTTCCTTTCCTCCAGATGGATAGCTAGGGCCCGTTGGAGTTTAACTCTGATTGATTAAAACCAAACTGAGCATATCAGGCTGCAGTGAAGTAGTTTCTCCTGAGGGTAGACCTTGCTAAAAAGGAAAAACCTTCTAGGGTATTTAAAGTTGTTTACTTTTTCCCTCCTCCTGCCAGAAACTGGAGGGGATTTTCCTTTAATGTTCACTTTGACACCCTGATCAGACTCGTAGGGAAACAACACCCTGTGGTCTTAGATGTCCTATAAATCTAAGATCTGTTGATTTTTCTGTTTGCTACTTCTTGTCAGGAAAATATGGCAACTGCTGCGCTCCATACATGTGGTCCTGGAAGTGAACTCATGTTACTTTTTAGGCGAGAAATCAATGACACAGGAACTATCATTAATAGTTAACTTATCAATGAAGCTGTCCATGAGGGACAGTGTATTTGGATACATCTAACCAGGGAGGCCCCATTAAAGGACAAACATGCACTCACTCCATTAACACTTCTCTTGGTGGGCTGGCCAAGTAGGTCAGCCGATTAAAGCACCTGCAGGCAGGCCCAGGGGCTGAGGGTTTGATCCCCATGCCCGTAGAGCTGGCGTGGTGGCACGTGCCTGTAATCCTAGCTCGTGGAAAGCTGTAAACAAGCAGATCACTATAAGTCTGATCTAGTAGTGAGACCCTGAACACCCTGTAGACCCTTCTCTAAAATACCAAAAACAAAAAAGTACTTGTCTTGGTGCTACGTATGACACTGAGCACTCTTAGGCTGGCCAGCGCTGCATAGAATCATGGAAACAGCACATGCTCAGTTCTGCTCTCCGGGTTAGAGGGGGCTGAGGTTAGGCTGAGATCTGAGTGCTTGCAGATACTCATATGTTGCATTCAAGCAAACTATTATAACAAAATATTAATATACAATAGTATCATAGTAACTCAATATTTATATATAATATTAACACCAGCATCAATCAGGATGCTCGATAAGAAGTTTACTTCATTAATAGATACAACTTCATTATGGATGGTCCCAGCCCTGAATGATTATTAACTCTGGTCCCAGCTACAAGTGTGCATATGGACATGAAAAAAAAAAACCCAGATATTTATACTTACTCTTTTTGTTTTCTTTTTCTTCTTTTCTTTCTTTCTTTTTCTTTTTTCAGTACCAGGGATCGAACTCTGGACCTTGCACTTGTCTGGCAGGCACTTTTGCCACTGAGCTATATCCCCAGCACCATGTATCCCTATTCTTAAGACTCAATAGTGATTTCACCAATAATATTAGTGGAATACTTGGGTTCTTAAATATATATTTTAAATTCAACTAGGGAATTTTGAGGTTCAATTTTTCGAACCTATCCAAGAGCCTAGCTAACACATATTAGAACCTCGCGATTTATATTTCAATATTCCGATGCTAACTATTGGGTTCGTTACTTTTCCCTCATTGCTGAGACAAAAACCCCCAACACTCAGAAAGGGGAAAGGTTTAGTCAGCTGGAAGACCATTGCAGTTTCAGTCAACAGTCAGCTTGTTCCAAGGCAGAGTGGCAGGGGAGAAAGAGCTCATGGTAGGCAGAAGGTGGCAAAGCAAGCAAGAGATAGCAGCAGCTTTTTTTCTACCCCTGTTGTACTCTGTCTAGGCTACTGGGTTTAGGACCACGCGAAACCAACCAGTAGGCTGATTTAGTCCCCCTTAATCCCGGCATTGCACCACCAGTCCATCACATTCTGTGATCACATGAGGCTTTGGGAGGGCACCTGAACACGAGCCACCACAGTTATAAATGATGATTTTCCTTAAGAAGTAGCATTTTTTTTCTCAATAGCTGTTCCATTTATGCATAATCATAATCCTCTTTTAGCCAATTAAGAAATATGTAATATACAAAATTTCTGTTTTTCTAATGAACTGAATGGTTTGTTTTTAGTAGTTTTCGGAGTTCTTTTTATACCACAAATATAACCAATTTAAGGCATGAAACTTGGAGGCATCCAATACAGTCAATGTTGTGCAACTGTCACCTTTGTCTAATTCCAAGGTATTTTCACCAGCTCCAGAGGAAATAGATACAGTGAGCACAACCCGACCACGCTCAGCAATCCCAGCTGCTGTGTTGCGTTCTGTCTACGGATGTCCTCATGCTAGATGCACCACAGCAATGGCACCGTGTAATATACAGGCTTTTGTATCTGGTTTCTTTCATTCGGCATCATGTTTTGGAGGTGCTGTTTCATGGGACAGGCCTTCTTTCTTTTTCATTGTTTGTTCAACAGCTGATGGACTTATAGGTTATTTCCTCCTTTTTTGTATTTTTAAGTGCTATCCACATCTACTGCTTTATCTCAGAGGTGTTTTGTCAGAAATTTGATAGATATCCTTCTGGTTCCTTTTCTTTGCATTGATATATGTATGTGTATATGTATATGTATATGACATGTCACACACATGTATATGTGTATATGTTAATGAACTCATATTCAAGATATTATTCTCTA
>PVKN010002996.1:0-39553 GCA_004027915.1 Capromys pilorides
GGGGGGAGGTGAGCAGAGGCCTCAGCTCTGGGGAAGATTGCAGACTAAAAGGAGTGAGAGAGGACAGAGGCAATCTCTGGTTGTCAGAGGGAGCCCCAGCTCAGCGAGTGACCCCAGGAGGAGGGGAGGTTTCTCTTTTTTATAGCCGCATGGGAGGACAAAGTCCCCCTGATTTGGGAGACACACGAGACGCCCTCAGATGGATCTAAGGGTGAATGTGCAGCTCAAAAACAAGAGAGGAAGATGACAGAGCCCTGTTGTCCTGTGTTAAAAGGACAATCCTGGAAAGTTCTAGAAGAGTTGAAACATGCACGGAGGTACAGGGAGGAGAAAAGGACATGCTGGGCACAGTACCTGCTGTCATCCCAGTGCTGGGCGGCTGAGGCAGGAGGACTGCCATGCATGCAAGGCCAGCCCGGGCTACATAGCAAGACTCTGCCTCAAAAAATAGGACAAAGTGACAGATGACCAATGTCTGTCATCCTGGTCAGCAGCATGGAGGTGACAGAGAGCAGTTTTGGGGTGATGGATCACCTTCCATCACCCAGAGCTGGTTCAGTTTTAACCTGCAGTCTGGGCCATATGGTTGACCTCCTCCTCGCCTGTGGGTCACAAGGGGTGCAGCGTGATCCTGAGGCTCCAGGGGGTGGGAGCGGGAGGAGTCTGTGACCAGAGCCCCAGCTGTCGCTGAGGCAGGAGGACATCCAGGGAGTTTCAGTTTCAGGCCAACATGTCCTGAATGGTACTCCGGTTCTTGCGGGTGTTGGTTCTCCTAGAACACTGACAGTGGCGGAGCTGGGAGCACAGCGCCTCAGCAGCCTGGAGACCAAAGTGCAGCGGGCCCTCAGCAGTGAAGATGCCACCCCGCCTCCTCAGGGGCTGACGCAGGAGGATTGTCCAGTGAAACCTTGTCTCAAAATTAAATTAATTTTATGCTTTTGAGACAGGGACTCACTGTGTAGTTCAGCCTGGCCCTGAGCTCACTTTGAGACTCAGGATGGTCTCAAACTCACAATGATCCTCCTGCCTCAGCCTCCTGAGTGCTGAAGTGACAGGTGTGTGCCACCACGCCTGGCTCTCAAAATAAAAATTAGAAAGAGCTGTGGAAGCTGGGCTAAAGTTACAGCATAGCAACTTAGTGACCTAGCAAGACCCTGCCTCAAAATAAAAAGGGATGTGCATACAGCTCCACACAGAGGCCCGGGATTCAATCCCAGCACAGGTAAATAACCCAGACCTTCAGCCCAGCTTTGCTTCTGAGCTTGGTCGTTATTTCCAGTCCTTCTTCCTCCAGTCTCTACCCATCCTGCCCACTTCTCCATTTAGGTTTTTCTTTTACCCAATCCAAGATGCCCACAGTTTCTGGAAGCTTCCACCCTTTCTTTCTCCCTTTCTCCAGTCCCAGTGTAGCCAAAGTCCATGCAAGGGACAAGCGCCTCTTGTCTTATTTCTCCCCATCTTCTTTTGGCAATCCAGGTCTCACAGGGAGACCTCCTCCCAACTTCATGAAGAAAATCACTCATCGAGGCGAAAGGAAATTTAATAAGCGGCTCTTTTGCTCCCCTTCTCCTTTGTCTATAGACTTTTTGTTGGGTTTGCATGGGAAGAGGCGTTTGTGAGGGAACTATTCGCAGCAATGATATCTCATATTCTTCCAGCTTTCGAATGTCCCCAAAGGGAAAAGGAGTTGCTTTTTTTTGCATGTGGGAGGGGAAAAGACAAGCTGAGAGCCAAGGGAAACAGATAAAAACTTGGAGATTAAAATAAATAAACAGATTTCCAGCTGCCCACAACCTGTGGAACTGAAAAATTAACACAGGCCCTCAAGGCAAGATGGGAGACTAGCATGCTGGTGGGAAATCAAGGCGCGGTCCAGCAGGAGCTTCCTGCGAGGCTTAACTCCATCTGCGCTATGCTCAGGGCAGGCTGCAGTGCCCCCAGATCTGTCTCCTGTAGTAAAATGACTCTGTAATTTCTTTTGCATGATGCTGGAGATGGATAGGACCAGGATCTCAGACATGTTAAGCACGTTTTTCTATTTTGCCTTTTTTTTTTTTTAGTACCAGGGATTGAACTCGGGACCTTGTGCTTGCCACACAGGTGCTTAAGCCCCTGAGGTATAGCTCCTTGGCCCCTTTAACCTTATTTTGAAACAAGCTCTCTTGCTAAATTTCCTGTGCTGGCCTCAAACTTCTGATCTTCCTGTCTCGGCCTCCTGAGCACCTGTAACGCCAGGTGGGCACTCCTGCATTCAAGCTATAATCTCTCTCTAATAATAATAATAATAATAATAATAATAATAATAATAATAAAGGTAAGGTGTAAAGAACAGCAGGGATCAGCTGATGCCCAGAATTCCTCACATTAGGGTCTTGACTAGGGAAAGGATGGAGGACCCTCAGGGCATGGACACTGGGTAAGGACAGAAATGCTCATGGGGACAGAGGCAGAAGCAAAGCCCTCAGTTCTGTGCCAGGTTAGCTCAGCCCTTCCCATAATCCACAGGGATGGGCAGGCCGGGTGGAATGATGGGTGAGACAAGCTCTGGCTGTGCGGTTCAGCCTGGCCTTGAGCTCACTATGTAGCCCAGGCTGGGCTGGAATTCTGGGTGATCCTAGGGGGAAGCTGTAGCTCAGTGAGAGGGCCCTGAGTTCCACTCTCCACACAGGAAGAAAAGTAAATCTGCTCATGAGTGTCACGCAGTCCCCCATGAGCACTGGATGGGGCCAGCCTTGGGAGACCCCAACACTGCAGTCAGAGGTGCAAACACGTGTCTCCGTTGGCCTGGGCCCCGTGCCTCCCTGTCCAAGGGAGGTGGCATGCCCCTCCCCCCCAGAAGGGACTTTCCCCCCAACCAGCTAGGGAGACCAGGGTGCACACAAGATCACGACTCACACTCAGATAACAAGGATCTTGCACACACGGCTGCACCATCTCAGAACACCAACACAACAGCCCCACCATCAGATGCACGTCCACACACAGCTGCACAAACGCCCTCAGTGACCACTCTGCACAGCCACATGGACAGCACACCAGCACACGACCATCCAATCACCCACAAATACACAATTACACAACTATACATGCACAGTCACACACGCACAGTGCCTGGGCCCCTCCTCACCAACCCTCCTGGCCCTTTGGGGTGAGCTTCTCCCAACCTGAACCTCAGACTAAGTGTCAAAAAGTAGCCTGGGACTGGGGGTGGGAAATGAAGCCACCCCAGTGATGAGTCCTCAAAGCTCGAGGCAGGCTCAGGGGCCCACACTCTCCTATGTGAGGTCCGGGACCCTTGTAACATGGGGGGCAGGAGGACCTGCTGCAATGCTGCACACTGTGATCCCAAGCACAGTGGGAGGCTGAGGCAGGAGGATCTCAAGTCTGAGTTTAGCCTGAGTATTTTAGGGAATTAGTGACCTTCTCTCAAAATAAAAAATAAAAAGGGCTAGGGCGGAGCTTGGTTCCTATGTCCGGTATCAAGAAAAAAAACATTTTTCATTTAAGAGGGGGTAGGAGGGTGAGGGTCTCCAGCGTGAGGACTGGGGCTCCCAGATCTTGTATGCTGATATGTGTGCCCCTCAGCCAACCCCCAGCAGACCCAGTAACTCGGTGACATCGAAGACAGAGCAAGAGAGCCCTCCCGACAGAAAACACGACCGCCCACTTTAGGCTTTCTGATCCAGAGGCCCTCCTCAAATCAACACCCTGGTCCCCCTCAGAGACTCACCAGCCCTCGGAACTTCTCTGATGTCAGAGAAAGGGGAATCAGAACCACAGACTCCCACGTTCAACCCAAGACTGGAAAGAAAGGACCGAAAGCTCCTGGTGGGAACGAAGCTGAGGGTTCTTACCCAACCCCTGCCACCTCTACCCTACCCCATTTACACACCCAGCAGTGCCCACACCATGACCCCGTCTACAGTTTGACGTGGTCTGCACACACTGACTGCCTGCATACAGCCCCAGGATTTGGGGCATGGACACCCCTGCTCCCAGAGAGGTCGTCAAGCCCCGAAGGTGACCCTGACTCACCACGCCCTGCTCCAGCTGCCGCTGGTATCCCGCGCCGCGGAGCTGGAGCCAGGCTTGCGGACAGGAGCTCAGGACCCGGTCCCCTGGGAGGGGCGGGGCTACCTGGGAGGGGAGGGGCCACCAGGGAGGGGTCGGACCTCCGCAGCAGCTGCCTCGTTGGCGCGCCCTGCAGGCAAAGGCAGGTGAGCCCACCTGGACAAGGGATTTTGGACAGAGGCCAAAGGCCCTAGGGAGCAGGGAAGAGTTAGGCAAGGGATGTGCTGACCGTGCCCTGGCTCCCGCTGGGCTCCGTTATCCTCAGGGAAGAGTCAGCCCCCATCAGCAGTGGTGTAGGGTCACAGTGGCAGGACAAACCCCAAAGACTCCAGTACCCACCTGTCCGGTCTGCAGACCCTTTGCTGTGCATGGGCCATGTGTCCTTAATAAACCAGCAGACCGTCTCTTAGCAGCTCCTAGCTGCACCAGATCTTGTGATGTCTCGCGCGCTGTGGCCTGTAATGGCCCCACGGTTAACCCCACCTTACAGATGACACAGGGGTGGGCTGAGGAACTGATCAAGACCACTGGCGACACGGCTGGGCATGTATGAGCCAGGGCTGTTTCCCCGAGAACTGGGCCCTGGGTGCAGACAGCCCTCCCTGCTTGACAGGACATCCTTCCGTATGGAGACGGACATTTAGGGCTGCAGAGATAGCTCAGTGGTCTTAGAGGGGGACATATAGAACAGGTCGCCCAAGTCTGAGCAGGGTAACCCCCAAATCCAGGCAACTGACGGCTTGCCATGGTTCTTGGCTGTAGGGATGGATTGCCAAGTCAAACTGAGAAGCTAACCTGGCCTTCATAGTCCAGCACCAGCTCACAATTGCACTGCGTCTGCCTGGCTTGCAGTCTGGGGGCCTCAGCTGCAGGGTGGCTTTCTGGTGTCACACGGGCAGGGCTTCTGTCCAGAAGGGGTGTGTGACACTGCCAAAAGGCATGTGGTGGCCCAAGTTCCTGGAGGTGCCGCTCCTTTGAAGTCCCTGGGCAGATCAGAGACCCCCTTTCCTGGGATGCAGGAGACCACCAAAGCCCTGGTGCACAGCAAAGGCCAGGACGAGTGCCGCCTGCCACCGTGCACCAAAGCTGTGTCCTCGCCGCCATTCCTACTGGCCAGGGAGGGCGAGCGAGGGCCGAGCCCATGCCTTCTGTCTTTGCCACCATTCCCAACTTCATGTTTTCTATCGTTTTTTACAGTCAAGACTATCTTGTAATGTATAAATGCTGAGATTCTAATTTTATTACTTTTGTTAGTCTGTCTTTTTGAGACAAGGTCTTGCTATGTAATTCAGGGTGGCCAGGAGCTCACTTTGTAGCTCAGGCTGGGCTAGCAAGGCTCCCGCCTTGGTCTCCTGAGTGCTGGGATACCTGGTGTGCACCACCATGCGCAGCTTTTAAATTCTAGTTTTAGATGTTTTGTGGTTTTTTTTTGTTTTTGTTTCACGAACTGGGGACTGAACTCAGGTCCTTGCGTTTGCCAGGCAAGAGCACATTCTACTGAGCTATCTCCCCAGCCCTCTAGTTTTAGATATGACTTTTTTCTTTTTGTAATCCTCAGGATAGAACCCAGGGCCGCAGCACTGACCTACACCTACCGTCCTTTTATTTTTCAGACAGGGTCTTGCTGAGCTTCCCAGGCCTGGGTGAAACTTGCAGTCCTCCTTCCACAGCCTGCAGGCCCGGTGGTGACATGCACTGTGCACTAGTCTGGCCTCTGTGATGCTCTCAAGTGACAGCAGCGTAGCAGCTGTGACAGAGGCCACCTGGCCCACCACGCCAAAGAAGTGACCACAAGACTTGATTCTGGGAATATGTGAGAGTGGGCTGCTAATTTCCTCCTCGTCCTGAGTCTCAACCAGGACCCTGTGTGGCACCACCACCCTGCGCTGCCAGAGCCGAGCCTGCCGTGCCACACACTGGCAACACTGCCTGCCGCCTGCACCAGAGCAGGACCGCGACAGCCCTCTGCCTCCCACCGTGTACAGCCCTCAGGGAGGAAAGCCAGGTGATAAATATCAAAAGCTACGTTTAATCTTCCGATCCAACAGGAGCAAGGCAAAACATACAAACAGAGCCTAGGAAATCCCCTCTGCCTGAATGCCCCTCACACCCATGTACAAAATGGCTTAATTATAAGGTGCAGTCCGACGGCAGAAGCAGGGTACTCGGCCGCTTGGGTCCTGTCCTTGGCATCCACAGGGAGGAAGGTCCTGCCACTCTTGTCCCCAGATCACCCATGCTTTTCAAGAAACAAAATGTTAGGGCAAACGGTCCATCCTTTTACGTTTCTCCCTCCTCTTCCGAGCCTCCAAGCTGGCTCAGCCGCAGGGGTGTGGGGCTGCACAGTCCAGTCCTGCTCGGACCCCCAGCACAGAGCAGAGCCTAGCCGCCTGGGCTCCAGGGGATGCAACGTCCACCCTTCCGAACTTGCTGCTGGAGGCTGTGCAGATGGGGGGCCCCTCGCCTATGCCAGTTGCCAGGCTCTGCTGCCCAGGATTTGGGGACAACACGCAGCATGGCGTGGGCACCAGCCACATCCAGGAGGTGGCTGTGCCACAGGCATCTCTGTCCTGGGGCCTGGACAAACCCATGGGTGAGGTAGAGGACAGAACGCTGGTTTCGTATCATCCTCCCTTGGTCCAGACGCCCTGGAGCTGCTTTTGCCTGCTGCAAAGGAGTGGTGGCAACCCAGGAAGGCCACCTCTGTCCAATGCCGGACCCCGCTCTGCCCCGGGGACAGTGGAGACCCTGCGTCACTCGGGACACCACCAGACTCAGAGAGCAGTGACCCTTTATTAAAAGAGGTGTGTGGGCCCCCTTGCTCTGGGCCCCAGGAGGACCATGGTCATCTGCTGGTCCCTCATCTTCACTACAGCCAGGGTCCTAGTCACGCAGGCTTCGCTCTCTGTGCGGCTTGGGCTGGGTGCGCTCTCTGCACGGCCCACCTCACAAGGACAATGGTGGTTGCTCCACACGCTGTCCCTCTGCTGCCCAGAGCTGTGCCCCCCACAGGGAGGACAACCCCAAAAGGAAGCAGTGGCAGGTAAAGCACCAGACACGGTGGCCTCGGCCGCAAGCAGATGGCACAAGTGACTGAGAAGAGGACCTGATGGAAGACTGTGGAGCTGGAGGGGCTGAGGTGGCCAAGTGTGCAGAGCTAGGCTAGGAAGGCCGGGCGCGGGCAGGTGAGGGCAGGAGGGCCATGGGGCCCTGCCGAGGGCTGAGCACCATGTTGGGGGCCGGCATAGGCCCGGCTGGTGGGCGTGGCTGTCCTGTGTCTCCTGCAGGTGCCAATGGCTCCAGCATCGTGGTGTGGTGGGGATGGCCATGCAAGACCACAAGGGCTTGGACGTCCCTCTCCCTAGGCTGAGATCCCAGGCTGGGCAGTGGGGCCGGGCAAGGCCGGGTCCTGGCCCATGGGTTCTGGGGTGCTGGGTGCCATGCTCCCAGGCTCCTGGGCAGGCGCTGCAGCCCCTTCCTCCTCTGACGCAGAAGGCTCTGGGGGCTGCTCAGTGGGCAGAGGGGCCTTGGCCTGTTCTTCACCTGGTGGCTGCTGGGGGCATGGGATGTCTGGCTCCCTCGGGGGTTGGGGACTGTCAGCCGGGGCCCATGGTGACTGAGGTAGGTCTTTCTGCAGGAGAGAGGCTGTGGGTGACATAGGGACAAGAGCCTGGAGCAGACCCTTGGCAGGGACAGCAGCAACTGCTGCCCATAGGCCGCGGTGGGGCAACCCTGGGTGCCGGCTCAAGACGGGCAGGAGGCCCAGGTAAGGGGACCGCCCGCCCACGGGACCCACTCACTACTGTGCAGTCACTACCCTCCCCTTGGCTCCGGGAAGGCCCGAGCACAGGGACGGACACAGGGCTGGGACAGCCTGCCCGTCTCAGTGCATCCCATCGCAGACAGTGCCCCGCTCTCACTCTGATCCCCCAGGGAGGTGCTGCCCTGATGATGGGACAGTGGCCACAGATGCCTCCCGCCCTAACGGCCCCAGGCCGCATGCTGGGCCCCGTGGTGGTGACAGAGAAAGCTAGCGGTGTCCACACCAACAGCCTTCACTACCTTTCAGAAGCAATACCAGCAAAGAAAGTGTGGGCCTTGGGTTGTGCCTGGCCCAGGGGACCCATGGTTCACACACCCCATGACCATGGATCTGTAAACCAAAACCTCTCTATTCGGGAACAGGGTAGGACTTAATAGGAGGCGAGGAGGTCTTACTCAACTGTGACCCTGTTAGGGCCCATTAGGCTACTACGCCCGCAGACAGTCATAGAAACTGGTATTCACCGCAAAGCCACTGCCCGTCCAGAAGGCGCCCAGTTCCCGGCGCCACAGGGCCACTGCGCATGACGTCACCAGCGTGCAAGGCACCAGGTAGAGCAGTGCAGGCTGGCCACGCTGCATGAGTGCCAGCGCCACAAACGTCACCAGGAGGCCGATGCCATACGCTGGAGGAGGGGGAAGGGCCGTGGGTGTCACTTGGGCCAGTCAGGCTGGGCACCCCCCACCCGTGGAGATGACATGCATGGGGTGGAAGCGTGAGCAGCACAGGGACCATGGGGGGCAGAGGCAGGGGAGCAAGACATAGCCCAGGCAGGTGATGGCCTCAGGCAGCCCTTTATGGGACACCCCTGATTCACAACAGCCAGCTGGGGGACAATCCCACTGTGGGTTTGGTTTTGTTTTAATGGTATGTGGGTGGGAGCTTCACACTGAGCTGCATTTCTAATCCCTATAAATTTTGTTTTATACTCAGAAACAGGGTCTCATCACTAAATTGTCCAGATTGGCTTAAGCTTGTAACTATCCTGCCCCAGAAGACTGGGGTGACAGGCACATGCCACATGCTAAGCTTGAATGCACTTAGAAACAATCTGCACTCAACAGAAAATAGTATATGTGGTTCTGGTCATAAACGGGGGAGGCAAATAGGAAAGAATAAAAAAGCAAGAAAAGAAAGAAACAGCCAATGCTGCACGAGCCGCGACAGGACGGCTTCCCAGTGCGCGTGGTACCTACCAATGGTGCTGGCCACAAAGTAGACCCTGGAGGACTGCACCTGCACGTCGAACCTGTGGCAGTAGGCCACCAGCAGCCCTGCAAGGGGACCGCGGCCTCAGCGCCAGCCAAAGCCCCCTGCTGATAGGCTGCTGAGACCACTAGTACCAGGCACAGGCGCCAGCTCACCACTGGGTGGGGTGACTGGCAGGAGGGGGCTAGGCAGGCCTCCACCTTCTGCACCAGGGAAGGTGAGAACCCCCAAGGAGCATGACAACAGATGGAGCTAAGACAGGTGGTCAGGGGCCACCCCTACGCCCCCCCCCATAGCCTGCATGGCAGGGTCCTATCCCCACTCCCACAGACAGTCTCAGTCCCAGGCTGTCACCTCCATGTTCCCCAAACCCCCCAGCCCTGGCACCTGGCACCAAGATGTCTCCAAAGCCCAGGAGGGAGAAGGGCCGGTCACACAGGGCTAGGGGCGAGGAGTTCAGCCTGGGCACCTTCAGGACCATGGGCAGCTGTGGAGAGTGGAGGAGGGCTCTCTCTAGGCCCTTGCACCCTCCTCCCGTCCCCTGCAGGCCCTCGGCTGAGGCCACACAATGGGGCGACATACCTTCTCGTGAGTGGCTGAGTCCGAGGGCCCAGTGGCCACCTCTACCATGATGCTGTTCCCACTCTGCACAGAAGGACCACATCAGGGTGTGCAGGGGGCAGGGGGCAGCAGGAAGGAGGCAGCGGGCAGGGGGCAGGGGAGAGGGAGCAGGGCACAGACCAGTGCTGGGTGCCTACCTTGGTCAGGAAGGGTGTGATGAAGACAAAGAAGACGTCATAGATGAAGAGCACCAGCAGCAGCAGCGTGCAGGCCTGTGGGGAGCAGTGCATGAGGGGCTGCACAGAACAGGGTCTGTGCAACTCTAGCCAGCTCTGGTAGGTAGGGGGTGGCGACCTGTGGAGCCCCCTTGTGGTCAAGTCTCACCTTAAAGGTTGGGAGGCGGATGGTCTTCAGCATGTACAGGCAGAAGGCAATGCCCAGAGCATCCTGCAGGACCCAGGCCCACCTGGAAGGTAAGACCTTGGTGACCTGGGACACTGCACCTAGCCCCAGTCACCTGCACCCAAGGCCATGCTCCAGGTGAATGCAGGGCAAGCACACCTCATCTGGGCTGGGCCCAGGGTGGGGTACTGAGGTGCTGCCTGGCCTGGGTCTTGCTGTGAGCCTCTGTGTACAAAGGACTCAAAATATTTTCCTATCTTCCTTCTGCCAGTTAAATCTGTCAGAGCTCCAAACTGCACCAGAGCCAAGAGTGCTCGGCAGCCATGGCAGAGGCCCGGGTAAACGACAGATGGTGTCGGCGACAGTGGTGCAGCTGGGTGAGGACAAGCAGCTCCGTGGAAGTCAGTGTGTGGCAGACACACCTCCATCCCTGCACTAGCAGGTGGAGCAGGAGGTGTTGGTAGGGCCACGGGCCTGGAGCATCCAAGCAGGGGCCGTGGTGGGCACCATGGGGACAACGGTGGGCCTGGACCAATGTCTCCCCTGCCTGGGGCCCATAGAGACCATGCGCATCAGGGTTAGGAGGGTGAGCGGCATCTCCATCCAGATTGCAATCAGGACCTGGGGGCACCCAGCCAGCCTGGGGTGAAACCGGACACAGGGCGGCGGGGTGCCCAGGCCAGGGGTGTTGGCTTGGGCGGGAGCTGAAGTAGCTCCAGGCAGATCTCAACAAAAGCAGAAGGTTCTGCTACTAGGGCATCTGAGGACAGGAGAGGGGACCCACAAGGCAGCAGCACTCACTGGTCCTCGTTGCGGAAGATGCCCCATACCACGCTGACCGCCATGCAGAAGAGTGCCAGGAGCAGCATGTGGACCTGAGGGCGCTTGTGGAAGTAGGGCAGGCTGTTGTCTGGGACCCTGGTGGGGACCACCCATCAGCACTCAGGACCTCATGGCCCACAGCCTCCTGGACCCCACCCGGCCCTGGACCCTGTGCCCACACCTACACCCAAAGGCCCCCTACAAAGCCTTCACAGGGGGCCATCCCCCCAGAGCCCTGCCAAGCCCCTGTCCCCTCCTAGGGGTAAAGAGCCAGGGCAGGGGGCTGGGGAGATAGCTCAGTGGAATAAGTGTTTGCCTGGCAAGTACAAGGTCCTGGGTTCAATCCCTGGTACCACCCAAAAAAAAAGAGCCAGGGCAGGCAGGATGGAGCGCGCTACACTGCGCTCACAGCAGCCCTGCTGCACCGGCCCCGCCCTGCCTGCATGCCACAGCCCCACCCTGAGGGTCCTTCGAACCCCATCTGGCCTTGCTTCAGCCCCCCAGCTGCTGGCAAGAGCACATCAGAACCCTGGCCTGTGGGGTACTCTGAGCAAGGCAGGTCTGCAGCTCCAGTGGTGACCCAAGGGCCCTGCATCCCCCACCCCATGGTTGCTGGAAAGGATGGGGGGGTGGAGAGGGGGGAATCCCTGGGCACGTGGGTGGGAAAGGGTCCTGACAGCGCCCATCCCTGCACTCTGCCTTGCTCTGGGTGAGTGCCTGCTGTACACCCTGAACTGCACTGGACAGGCTCGGGCATGGGAATCGGGCACTCAAGGCCAGGCTCACCTGCACCCACAGCAGGGCAGGCGGCGCACGCAGGGCGCCAGGCAGCTGTAGAGGCCGGTGGAGGAGGCCAGGCAGAAGATGCCAATAATCACGTAGACTGCAGGGGGAAGGGCGGAAGTGAGGGGCGCCACACCTGCAAGCCAGCCCAGCCCACCAGCCTTTGTGGGACGCACCAAGGTGGTCATAGAAGTAGTAGAGCAGCACCAGCATGGAGCAGCACATAACCACGAACACACAGATCATGACAGGCGTCACGTCCACCGCCTCGTCCTCCTGTTTCTCAGGCCCATCATCCCGCTTGTGCTTCATGTACCTTCTTGGAGGACAGCAGGCTCACGGGGTGCCGGGGAGGCCCCAACCCCTGCGGGCAGCTCCCGGGCTCAGTCACTACAGGGAGTGCAGTGGGCAGGCCCAGCACTGTCGCCAGCACCTACCCTTTCCCAACTCTATGATGGCTGCCCCCCAGGCTAGGCTCCATGGAGTCAAGGATTGAACCAGAAATCCTCCAGCCCCCAGGAGGAGACCCCACCTGCCACATGCCACCCCAATGAGCATCTGGGTGGGCACCTCAGTGCTCCAGCTGGGAGAGGCGCCCTGCCCTCTGCATTGCGCATGTAGCCTGGCACTCACTTCTTCACGTCCCGGCTCCCAGCCCAGTAGCCCCCGAGGGCTACCGTGCCCACTGCCATGATGAAGATGATGACCATGTTGTAGTCCAGCACGGGCTCACTGGGGGCATACAGCGCCACCCGAACCTTGTGACCGAAGCTCTGCCAGGGGACAGGGAGCTGAGCAGGGCGCTCTGCCCTCTACACCCCATGTGCTCCCACCCGCCTGCAGGCCCGGCCCTGGCCACCACCCTCCTCGGCACCTGCAGGCAGCACAGACCCGGTAGGCCCCTACCCGGAAGATGTCCAGCATGTCTCTGTAACCGAGCAGGGCCACAGGAATACCAATTTCCTCATACTGCGTCTTGTTGCCTCCCGGAAGAACCTGGGGCCCGAGAGGAGGTGGTGCAGGGAGTCACCCCACAAGCCCTGGCCAGCAGAGTCTATGCAAAGATGGGAGCAGGTGAGGCCTCCCAGGGCCCATTCACTGCCAGGTGCCAGGTCTCAAATGGGTGTCAGGAAGTCACCCAGAGCCCCACTCAAGGCCCTGCTGGACTACAGCAACCCCTCCCTCCAAGGCCACATTTGAGGGCATCCACAGTTGTGCCTTGCCGTGCCCCCTCACACGCCCATGCTTGGTACTGCAGGCCATACCAGCTTCTCCTTGCTGACTATGAGCAGCCCACGGGCTCCGCTGCCCTGCGCAAGGCGCACTTTCTCATAGAAGGTGCAGTTCCCACGGGCCACCAATGGGATCTGGTTGCTGAAGCCACCAGCAGGGAGGTCGCTGGGAGAACAGAGCAGGGAGGATGACCAGTCACCAAGCTGCAGGAGAGACTGGGGTGGGGAGGAGTGTGTCAGGGGTTCTATGACCACTGAGTCACCAGGAAAGACACCATGACTGTAGAGATAGGAAACTAGCATCTTAAGAATCAAAGAACAATAAACAAAGCCCAGGGATCCTGACGGCTCTTTGGTTGCTGTCTCTTCCCTTGCTAGGGACGTTAGTGGTTATCTCCTCTCCTTATCTTTTTACTTAACATCTGTGTGAGCCTAGCATTAGACAAATAATGAAGGTCAACGGAGATTATAGTTTTTCTTAACTAAAGTAATTACGCATGTGAGCACATTCCTTAGCCTGTCCTTGAGTACTCAATAAAAGTAAGATGCTTCCGTGGGTTGGGGCTCATTTCGAGAGACAGATCTCAGTGAGACCTCTGAGCAAAATTCATCGGGTCTTCTCGTTTCTTTCGGCACCGACTCATAACATACAACACATGACACATGCCAACCCTCCAGCACCTGGCACAGGCCAGGAAGCTCTATCCTGAGGTCTTCTGGGCTCCGGGAGGGGTCAGCCTGGTGTGGTGGACTTGGAGCTGTCTCAGAGGATCCCGGGAGTGTACAGTGGGTTTCTCCTGCATGGAGCCCTGGAGGCGAGGAGGTAAGGCGCAGCACTCCCACGGGTCAGGGCCAGGGCCAGGGCCGGCCTAAGGCCACCGTCCAGAGCACAGCCCTTGCTCTAGGTTCACAGCCTACAGTGCCCCGAGAGGCCTGGGAAGCCCGCTGCTGTGTACTGTGCCCCACTGAAAACCAAGGACGCTTCCTGGGTCCGGCCCAAGTTGGGAAGGCACTGCCAGCTCCATGTGTCCTCTGGAGTCCACAACAGGCAGGCCTCACGAGGTCCTGGCCAGCACACAAGACTGGGCAGGGCCCTGCTCTCACAAACCCTCGGTCCAGTGCCAAGGGTGGGATGCAGGGACAACAGTACGCACATGAACATGCAACGCGCACCCGCACACTCACACTCATGCCACACAGTCACACTTGCAGAGAGGAAGGGACAGAGATGGCGGCTATTTGGATGGGGCCTTCCTGGGTCTGTCACAAACAACATGAGGGGTCAGGCAGGCATAGTAAGGAGTGGGGCTGCATGGGGGGTGGCAGGGAGGAAGCAGTGCACAGAAGGGCAGAGTGCGCACCTCCCTGCACCCAGACCCCTCCCTCTGCTGCCATGGGACACAGATATTGTCACAAGGCCCAGAGCACCCGGTGGTGGGGGGCTCCTCTGACCTCAGCCGTCCTGCAGGTCAGAGCCTGGGGAAACTCACCGCCTTGCGCAGGTCATGTGGGAGGTGGGCCCACTGCGGGTTGTACAGGATGCAGTAGTCTTTGCCTCTGGAACTGCCTGTCTCAGACACCACATGCACCATGCCATACTCACAGGCCACCTGCAGCAGAGACAGGGCGCTCAGACAGACCCCCTGAGGTACAGGATGCCTGAGGGCAGGCATCTGTGTTCATGAGGTGGCTAGGGATCGCATCCTCTCCTTGACACTTCAGGAGACTGCGGCTGAGACCACAGCCACGTCCTGTCTGCACAGGATGGTTCAAGCTGGGGCCTTCAGGGTCAGTGGGGACAGGAAAAACTAAGTGCCTAGGACGAGCTCTCCTGCAGGGTGCCTGAAGCTCTGCCCCAGCCCTCACAAGTCATGGCCTGGGGTGAAGTGGGAGGAGCAGGCGAGCAGGTGAAGTTTCCACACCCCAGCAGGTCTGACCACAGGTGGGGTTACAGCGGGTCATGTGACCAGCCCAAGGCAGCACAGATCAGGGAGACCTAGTCCAGCACCCCATCAGCTCCCAAGCAAGCAGAGCAGGAGGTGGATGGACCGAAGGAGCTGGGGGCACCATACACAGGAGTGGGGGGCGGGCAAGAGCTGCATCTGTGCTCCAGGGGGGCTGAGGCCTCACAGCAACAAGGGACACAACCATGGCTTCGGCAGGGCTCTCACGGCTACCTGGCTCCTGTTCCCTCCCACGCCCCTACCTGGCACCAGCTAGCCAGGGAAGCTGGCCTGGGTCCCTCCATGATGACCCGGCAGGAACCCGGGAGATGGAGGGGAGCTTCAAGGGCCCTTGGCACAGTTGGGGATGCACCTAGTATGTGTTCACATCAGGACAGGGGCACCCCTAGCAGGGTGACCACAGCACGGGACCACAGGCTCCCTCCCTGCTGCCACTGCCTCACATGCAGCCAGCCACTTGCTCGCCCTGCCTCCCGCCTGGCCTGGCTGCCACCACCTTGGACAGAGCTTCCCAGACACCCCACAAGGACACCCTCAGCCTCAGGGTGGGCTTGTGGCCACTCCCAACTGCAGGGGGCGAATGTCCTAGGCACCTCTGCCCCTTCCTTGGCCTTCTGGGAGGCAGAAAACCCTCTGCTTTCTTGGGAGCCCCGCCTGTTCCTCCACGGGCTGTGAGCCCCACAGGACACGCCTGGCATTCCCTGAGGACCTACACACAATAAGCAGGCGGTGGTGTCAGCCTGACAACACAGGGACAGGCACCACACTGTGCCTTGCTCGCAAGACCAGCACTCAGGTCTACGATGTCACACCAAGTCCCCTGTCCTACAGGTGGCTGTGCCAGGCTGAGACTGAAAGAGGGGCTCTGACTTCCCCACAGGGTGCCCAGTCAGCCTCTTATCTGAGGCCCTGGCCACCTCGGGGTGGCAGTGTATGAAAGCCCATGGCCCGAGCTGACATGGGCTGCATTCTGAGGGGCCAGAGACTGCCACCAGCTGCTACTTCAGGGTCCCCTGTTCTCAAACATAACGAAGCCTGTGAGCCTCCTGTGGCTGCTGGCTATGGCCTGAGCACCAGGCTGGGGCACGTGAATGGGGCCACTGTCACCAGCACCTGGGACCGCAGCCTGAGCCCCCAGAGGCCTGGAGCACCTGGCTAACACTTTTCCCTCCCACCTCTTGGTCCTGTTCTGGCCCAAGCACCTCTCCAATGTCACCTGCTCCCTCCTCCTGCAGGTACCCCCAATGCTCAAGGTGCCCAGCCAGCTGTGTGTCCTTCAGATAGGCCCACCCAAGGTCCAGCGCCCGTGGCACCTGCTGGGAGTCAGGGTATGGGCCACACAGGGGAATCCAAAGACTTAATCCCACCCTCCTATTTTGTCTGTTAGCATATTTTGCTGGACTGTGGCCAAATCTGTGCCTATGCAGAAGGTTCAAGGTCTGCCCCCATCAGCAAGGGAGCGGCAGCAGCAGGGACCACAGGGCCCAGAGCTGAGACCACTGGTTATCTGGCCTTCTCAGAAGACACAGCCCAGCCTTGTCCCAAGAACTGGGCTGTCACTGAAATGCCTTTTGTGTGAAACAGAAATAGATAGAACCACTTCTCTTCAAAAAGATCACTTAAAGACACAAAAGCCCATTCACTGATATTCTTTCCCCATAATCTGCAAAACTGGTTTTCCATTTAAAAAAATGATCTTGCGCTTTCGCCAGACGCCAGGGAAGTGCCTGCTCCCTTTCATGGGATCTGTCCCTGCTTCACTAAGAAACAGGGAGAAGGTCCACAGCTGAGAAGCAGGAGCCCAGGAGCGAGGGCCACACAATGCTACTGCCTGAGGATGACAAAGCCACCTCTGGGGCTTCACAATCATAAAGTAGACGGGACACCTGCCGGGAACTGAGCCTCAGACCACAACAGGGAGCCACTCTGTTAGTGGGACCTCAAAAACATCATGGGGAACAGCTGCCCTCCAAAGAGTCCCCGCTTCAGCAAGGACCAGGCTGCTTGCCTGGGGAAGAGGCTGGAGCACTCCAGAGTGCCCACGCCGTCAAGGTCAGCTGACAGGTCCACTGACAAATTTGTCCCACATCTGTCCTGTGGTGAGGAGGAGTTCCGTACAGCAACAGAAGCCAGATCTCTTGCTCAGTGTCCCCATATAGTAGTCTGCTTAGGCCTGTCACCAAGCAGCCCCCTCCCCAGAGAATAGCTGGTCCTATTCTTTGGGCCCCTACTTCCCTCCAGTCCCCTACCCCATCCCCAGTTTATAACAGATTCCAGGAAAAGCAGGGAGACTTGGTAGCTGCTTCCCTGCTCCACTCTCAGAATGAAATGCAAACGGCCCGTCCAGCATGAAGTCCAAAATTCCCCGTCTGGAGCCTTGTGCCATCTGGCTTGACTGTCCAGCCAGCCTGGGCCGCAGCCCCGCTCCACCCTTTCCCCCTGCCCTCTCTGGCTGAGGGAGAACCCCCTGGCCTCTCTGCCACTTCAGGGCTCCCACTGCAGCGTAAAGGTCTTCTTTGTGGGGACATTCCAGAGGGCTGAAGGGTACGCTCTCTTTGTAAGCATTAAACCACTCTCCACACCATCCGCCCAAAATTCACCAGCCCACACCTCCTGAGCTCCATCCTGCTGCCACACCACCCACCTGGTGAGGTCCAACTCTTCAGAACACCCATGTCACTGCTTTTAAAATCTCACAGGGAAACTGAGTCCCAATCTCTGTGGTGTCTCCACAATCCTACGGCCATCTCTCTCACTTCCCTCAGCCACTATCTAGAGAATGCAAAGTTCCTCCCCACAGCTGAGCAGACTTGGGAGAAGTCCAGGGTCTGGAGAAGCAGCGGGGAAGCGAAGGGGTTTCACAGACAGCCTCTACGGGCAGTGAACAGCCAAGACTGGAGGGAGACAAGGGACATTCCAGGGTGACAAAAGAGCAGGGAGGGCAAGGGACCTTCAGTGAGCCTCACTATCCAGGAGGCAGCTTTGCAGGCACCCAGAGGCCTCCAGAAAAAGACAAGAAGCTGCTGAACCGCCAGCAGCTGGATGTGGCAAGCCCTGATGAGCTTAGAAAAACAGCACCTCTGCCGGGTGGAGAATGGACTTGATGGATGGGGGACAAAAAAAGGAGCACATGGAGACCAAGCAGCTGCTGGGCACTACCACAGAAACAAGCTGATGGGCTGCACAGTGGAGGCAGCGTGGGAGAGCAGTGTGGGAGAGATGTCTTTAAGAATAATACTTAAGGATCATACTTAAAATTAGTACACATCTGTCATCCTTACCCTCAGGGAAGCTAAGGCAGGAGGATGAAAATTTGGACCCCGGCCTTGGCGAATTTAATAAGACCCTACCTCAACAATTTTAAAAAAGACTGGGGACCTAATTTAGTGTGAGATTCCTGGGTTCCATCCCGTAAGAACTAACTGTAAGGAAGATTCGAGGTTAACGGCTGCATTTGTAGACTTCCAGGGGCCTTTACTCCCTGAGCTGGAGAATCTAGGAGAGAGGGAAGATCTGCAACCCTGCTGTAGCTATGACTGCGTGCACCAGGCCACCCCCGGGAAAGAGGCAGGCCGTGCTAGACCGTGACACCCTTCTCACTAACTGACCCACGCTCCCCACATCCTCTCCTAGACCCAAAAACTACTAAAACTTATGCCCTCTTTTGCAGATGGACAATTGCGGCTCGGAGCCAGAATCCCCCTTGCCCAAGGTCAAAACAGAGTAGAAATCAATGGTTTTAACCCCATTGCAGGTTTGGGTGCTAGGCTGCTCCTAAATGCCGCCAGGTTTGGGGGAACACAGCATATACCCCCGGCAAGCCCTGGGGTGGAGATCTCACTTGCATTGTGCCCATTCTACAAAAAGGGGAAACTGAGGCGGGAGAGGGGCGGCCCCCTGCCCAAGGCCACAGGAAGGAGGTCAGTGGCGCCGGCTGGGGACCCCGAGATCGATGTGTAAGATGAGGGAGAGGGCTCCCGCTGCGGGAAGATTAGGAAGAGGAGCCAAGAACATGCCCGCAAGGTCACAGCCAGATTCCCGCCGCTCGTGGGGGGCGCGGACACCAGAGGCTGGTACACACAGGGGGCCGGGCAGGGTCCCACGCGTAACCCGGAACCTGGGGACCAGCACCCACAGCTGCGGGGAGGCCACGGTCAGCGCTGCCCTCACCTGGGCCGCGAAGAGCACAAAGGCCGCTCCGAGCCGCGCCAGAGCCGACGCCGCCATTCCTGCCGGTCCCGCAGCAGCCGACAGCAGAGGTTTCCCAGCAACGCCCCGGGGCGCCGCGTCGCGCAAGCGCTGCGCATGCGTGCGGGGCCGGGGTCAAAGGGCACGGTGTGGCGCCTGCGCAGAGACGCGCAAGCCTCACGATGGCGGTGAGCGCTGGACTGGGCGCGGGTTGGGGCAGCGGAGGGGCTCGAGGCAGGGACGCGGGGACCAGATGACTACGAGGCGGAGCGACTTGGGAGCCCTGGAACTGCAGACTGGGGAAAGATAGAGGGACTCTAAGACCGAGGGTTACGGAGCAGGGCACCCATCCATCTAGGGGACAGGAAGCTGCAGGCCAGGGAGAAGGGGCACTGTGGACCGGGGGAATGCGGTGCTGCAAACAGAGGGTGCAGGAGGACGTGTACCAGGGAGAGAGAGGGGAAGCCCACCAAGGAGACGGGCTGCACACAGGGAGACCGGGGGGCCGCAGAACACGGAGCCAGGAGCGAGCCGCGCTCCCCACTTCATGCGTTCTGCTTTCCGACAGGACAAAGAGAAAAAGAAGAAGGAGAGCATTTTGGACCTGTCCAAGTACATTGACAAGACGATCCGGGTGAAGTTCCAGGGGGGCCGCGAAGGTGAGGCGCCCTCTTAAAAGATGCAAATAAGTAGGTGAAGGAGAGACCGAGCAGCGCTTCGGGTGTTTTAGGTGCTCAACAGGAGCCACTTTGTGCCCTTCTCCCATTACCACTCGGAAATATGAGCTGATCTACTTGTATTTCAGGTGGGGAAACTGAGGCGAGGAGAGAAGACCGAGTGTAACTGGGAAGAGAGCTGCCCTGTCTCTGCAGCTGCTCCCGCCTGGGTGTGTCCCAGCTCCACTCTGATCTCCTGCTTCCTTTGTGGCATCTGTGTCACAGTCACACCAGGAATCTAAAGCAGGACGTTGTGTTTGCCTGGCAGGCGCCTGTACCACTGAGCTATATTCCTGGACCTTTTTTTTTTTTTTTTTTTTTTTTTTCCTTTTTTGAGACATAGTCCCACCGTATTGCCCAGGCTGGCCTCAAACTCAGGGTGATCCTCCTTCCTCAGCCTCCGGAGTGCTGGGCTTACAGGTGTGCTCCACCACACCTGACTCAAACTTCCTTTACATTGGGTCTCCCCTGGTACTGTGGGCACTGGGGCCAAGTGGTTCACTGGGATGGGGCGTCCTGGGCACTGCAGAGTGCTAAGCAGCATCCCTGGCCTCCACCCCAGGAACCACCTCCAGTCATGACAGTGCTGTGTCCCCAGACACTTCTCAGTGTCCCCTGGGACGCAGGATCACCCAAGTTGGAAACCACTAACTCTATGGCCCATCTCTACTTAGTGCCCGAGAAACTTGTTAAAGTAGAGTCCACTGGCCTGTCATCCCAGCACTGTGGGAGGCTGAGGCAGGAGGATTGCAAGTTTGAGCACAGCCTGGACAAATTAGCAACTTAATGAGACTTTGTCTCAAAATAATAAAGGGCTGGGAGGTAATTCAGATGTAATACAAAGCTCCTGGGTTCAGTCCCCAGTACTAAAAATATATATCCTTTCTCCTGTTTAAACTGTGCATGGTTGGGGCTGGGGAGATAGCTCAATGGCGTAAGCGCCTGCCTGGCAAGCGCAAGGTTGAGTTCTGTCTCCAGTACCCATAAACAAACTGTGCATGGCTTTCTGGTTTTCTGAGGTACAGTTGAAACCGTCTTTACCTCTGAGTGAGACATTGAGCTCTTGACTGTCACACGTGTCCTGGTACCTGAAGCTCCCAGCAGCACCTGTTGCCTTTGGCAGTTTTGTGCTGCTTACTGTGGTGCTTAAGGCTGTGTCTGACTTCCATGGAGTCTAACGAGAGGGCGGTTTTAGGGCGGGTGATGCGGTGGTGAGAGCCGCAGCCTACACTGGCCCTGATTCTGGCTCCAGACCGTGGGGGCTAGAACCCAGCTCTTCCACACACCTGCCATGGAACTTGAGCATTTAGCTACCACTTCTGAGCCTCAGTTTCCTCATTTGTCCCATGGCAGTCACTCTGCCTGCTCTCAGGGTAGCACCGAGACATGAAAGGCTTAACATGGCAGCACACATGCAGCAAGTGCACCGTCCCCGAGTCACTTACTAAGCGGCCTCTCTGGTGATGCGTTTTTTGTTGGTTGGTTTGGTTTTTTGAGACAGGGTCTCCTCTGTGTAGTTCAGGCTGACCTTGAACTCAACTCGTAGCCCAGGCTGTTCTCAAACTCACGGCAATCCTCCTGCCTCAGCCTCCCAAGTGCTGGGGTTATAGGCATGCATCACCATGGCTGGTCAGTTTTTTTCTTTATGAGGCAGAGATCCAGTCTCCTCTTTCCTCAAGATGGGTGGCGTCAGTCCTTAAGGCCTTGCCTGACCACATAGGTACAGGGTCCAGGTTAAAATTTACACATAAACATTTGCTGTGTCTACACCATGCTGGCTCCTGGGCCTGTAGGATGGGGAACAAGATGTGGTTCCTGCTCTTCCGGGAGCTTGTGTTTGCTTTGTGCCTTGCTCTTGTAGCAGCTTAGATGACGCTGACTTGTTACCTCACGGAATCTGTAGGTGAACGGCCTGGTGCCACGGGCTTGTGGGCCCCTTGAGGTTGTAATGAGGGGCCTCTCAGGCCCATCGTGAGGCCCACACCCTGACTTCACGGCTCCTGGTGGAGCCCTGTTCCTTACATCTGTAGGGCTGGACTCTTGTGTTGCAGTTGTGCTGGCTGGGGACGTTCACTCCTGCCTCAGGCGCTTAGGCTGCTGTGCTGGAGAGAATCAAGCACACGTTATTTGGGGACACTGAGCAGGAGCCCAAGCCCTTCACACTGAGCTCCATTCCCAGCACTTTTTATTTTCTTTTCATTTTGAAACAGGATCTCACTAAGTTACCTAAGCAGCGCCCAAGCTTGGGGTCTTCCTGCCTCAGCCTCTGAGAGTGCTGGAGTGACCACTGTGTGCCACTGTGCCCAGCCGTCACCCCCCTTAGATTGACACAAAGCCTCTCAGCAGGAAGAACTTCTTGTCATTGGCACAGGACCTAGGCTTGGGAGTGACACCCGCACTCAGGCCGGGCGTATGCCGTGTGCTCGCCCTCCTGTGGATCTGCTGTGGCCGTGGCCAGACCAGGCAGAAGCAGTGCTGCACTGGACACCGTCTGGGAGTGCACGGGACGCAGACCTCAGAGGGAGCCGCCCGCAGGTGGAGGCAGCCAGGCAGTCCAGGGAAGTCCAGGCCCCGCCCAGGGTGAAGGGCAGGAGCAGGCTGTGGCAGATGTGTTCAGGCCCGCACGATCCCTGTGTCCTCGGCTCTGCCATCACAGCACACTGCACAAATTAAAGAGTAAGGCTGCGTGCCAGGAGACATCTACAGCAGGCAGTGGCCAGGCCTGACCTGAGCGCCTTGTGGCCCCTTGCCTCAGTCAAGGAGCTGCAACCTAGGACAGCATGGCTTCAGGAGCAAAGGAGCCTGGGAAAGGGGGCATGGGGCTGCATGCAGGAGCCTCTGTGTGATTAGCGACGGCATTTCTTGCGGAGCCACTGAGGACCCTCATTTATCAGGGACCCTCCTGGACACTGGTTTTCAGGAGGATCAGGCAGAAGAGGCCCCAGGCACAGAAGGGGACCCCCAGAGTGCCCAGAGCCAGGTGTGCCGGGCCACTGCACACACAGGGGCCGGAACCCACCCAGCACCTGATGCACCCTAGGCAGGTGTTCTGCTGCTGAGCTGCACCCCCACCCCCCAGCTGCTTTGTAGTCAAGGTGAAATTCACACAACATAAAATTAATAGTTTTAGGGGTTTGTTTGGTTGGGATTTTGTTTTACTTTTTGTCTTTATGAGACAGAGTCTCACTATGCAGTTCAGGCTGGCCTTGAGCTCACTTTTGTAGCCCAGGATGGTCTTGAACTCACAGCGATCCTCCTGCCTCAGCCTCCCAAGTGTTAGGATTACAGGCATGCACTACAATGTCCTGCTCCAAAATGAAGTTTTTAAACATGCCATCCCAGAGCATTAAGTAAAGTGACCTCGCAGTGGCAGACTTTCCCACCATGCGTGTCCAGAACCGTCTCCTCTCTCCCATTGAAACCCTCTGCACTAAGTCCCAGCTCCTTCCCAGCCCAGGCACCCCCAAGTCCACTTCCTGTGTCTGGAGTCGTCTGGGCATTTCCTCCTGTCCGTGGAGCCTATGCTGTGGGTCCTCTGTGCCTGGCATCTCTCACTGAATGTGGCTTCCTCAAGGTCTCTCTTCCATGTGTCGAGTGTAGCTTGTCATGTGTCTTTAAGGCTGCCTTTAATGAACACGTGGCCCTTGTCTTAGCTATGGGGTCCGTGGACCTCGAGGTACCATGATCATGTGTACAGCTCGTAGTGAGCAGATGGGGATACCAAGCGTGTCTGCCACCTCACCCTCCAACAGTGCTCCGAGATGGGGACAGTGCACATCTGCCAGCTGTCCTTAAGTGCACAATACGCCTTTGTCCCCCTGGCCATCCTGCTGCGCCGCAGAGCCTCCGAGCTGGCAGCTGTGACTCGTACCCCTCACCATCCTCTCCTGTCCCGGCCTCCCTTCCTGCCGTCACCCAGCGTTCCAGCCTCCGGACACTGCAGCCTGCTTTGGAACAGCTCATAAGATGAGAGTAGTTTTTACCACTTTTTCGTTTATTTTTTCCATTGATTTTCCGAGACAGGGTCTCACTACGTAACCCAGGCCGGCCCTGAACTCTCGGCGATCCTCCTGCCTCGGCCTCCAGGTGTGCACCAATATACCCAGTTGGTTTTTACATTACCTTTTTTTCCTTTACATTTCCCAAATCATGCACTGACGCTGCCTCCACCACCAGGGCCAGCCAGGTAGTGACAGAGCCCCCTATCCTGGCCATCAGGCCCTGCAGAAGGCATTTGCTGACGGTGTCTGGCATCCAGCCCATGGGGCCCCCCTGAGTTCCCTGTTCTGGGGACGGCTGCTGACCTCACACCCCTCTCCATTTCCTTCTCTTCCCGGTGGTTTCTCCAAGCCAGTGGAATCCTGAAAGGCTTCGACCCACTGCTCAACCTCGTGCTGGATGGGACCATCGAGTACATGCGAGGTGAGCTGCGCCCCACCGTCCCCCTCCCGCCCCCTCTGCTGCTCCCAAGGGGCAGTGGGGCAGCTGTGGTCAGACGGCAGCAGTGAGGTGGCTCCCCCACCTGGACCCTGCTCCTGGGCCGCTGACACAGCCAGAGATCCCATCCCCTAGAACTCGGGAGCTGCACCCTGTCTGAGGGGCCTCTCTGTCGCCTTTCTTTCCACCCTGCACTAGGGTCTTTTGTTTTAGATGTGCTCTCACCGAGTTGCCCAGGCTGGACTCAGGCTTGCAGTCCTCTTGCCTCAGCCTCCCAGAGTGCTGGGGTGGGTGGCAGGCTTTAGGCATGGTGAGGACCTCAGGGTGTGCCCAGCATGGTTACAGAGAGGTGTGTGCCGTGAGAGCTGTATTCGGGGCTCTTCTTGGTGCCCCTCTTCCACTCCTTGCTCACACCATGCTTGAGGACCCCCTTCCTCTCCCACCTCAGCCCCCGCTCGAGTCCTGGCTGCTGCTGTCAGCCTCTGCTCCCAGCTCGGCTGCTCTGAGCCCTTGGGAGCCCCAAGACCGGAAGGGAGGCAGGGTCTGGTCCCTGGGTCTCATCCATGTGGCTGGGACAGGATCTGATATCCCAGACATTTCAGCAGCTGAGTACACCATGGGAGTGGGGACCTGTGGGGTTTGGGGCTCAGCATGCCACCCCAACAGTGGCTCTGTGCTTCCAGCCGGCTCTGCTTGGTCACTGGGATGCTCCTAACACCTTGTGACAGCGACCAAGATGCTTAATTGCCTGTAACCTCTCTAGAGCCTGGCTTACTGTCCCTCACCATGAACTGTGCCCCTGGCAGTGAGTTGCGCGCTGCGCATCGGGGAGCCCGGCAGCTCAGTCCTGTCATTCCTGCCCTGTGCGCCGGGAGCCTGGGCCCAGAGACGCACTCAGCTTGGTTGCTGTGGCCCTCATGCCTTCTGGAGCAAGGGCACCCAAGTCCCCAGGCAGAAAGCACCCTTGGAGGAAGTGGAATCCCCAGACCCCACCCTGCGCTCACCCCCTGTGTCCCCCAGACCCGGACGACCAGTACAAGCTGACAGAGGACACGCGGCAGCTGGGGCTGGTGGTGTGCCGCGGCACGTCGGTGGTGCTCATCTGCCCGCAGGATGGCATGGAGGCCATCCCCAACCCCTTCATCCAGCAACAGGACGCCTAGCAGCGCCTCCGACCCCGGCCCTTTTGTATAGGTTGAATTTGTTTTCTTAATAAAACTGCAAACCCAGAGCATTCGCACCCAGCATTGTGCTTTCCCAGCTGAGTCGCCAGGGAGTGTGGGTCTCCTGGGGCTTGGTTCAGCCCCCCCTCACCCCACGCATCTCTAGTCTGTCCCCCACAGCCAGCTCCCTGTCACTCCCCATGCTGCTGGGTCCCAGCGTCCTCAGTCCTACCTGGTGTGGACCCCCTGAGACCTTCCCACAGCCCTTGCTGGCTCCTGACAAGGCCCTTAGGACCCTGCCTGCAGACGCAGGTGTGACGACCCTCACAGGAGAGCAGCAGGGCAGAGCGGCTGCCCTTCTGGCTGCCTTAGGGGTTGGGGATGTAGGGGGCTGTCCAGGCAGGAACACAGGATGGACTGCACCTCACAGCTGGGGACACGGGCAGCAGGCTGGATGGGAAGGGGGCTCAGCCCCGGCCTGGGGAAACAACCCTAGGGCCTAGGCTTAGCGCGAGGATCCAGGGCGCCATCCCTCCCAGCCCCTCTGCCGTCTGGCCTGGCCCTGCCTCGTGCCTCCTCATCACAGGCTTTGCTGGAGGGTTGATGTGGAGGGGCCACAGTCCCCGAGGGAGGGCAGCTCCGTGCCGTGACATCAACCCAGCAAGCCTCCTATTCCAGGCCCCTTTCATGGTGAGGGACTGGAGCCAGGCGTGGAGTCCACACCCTGACCTGGGGCGGCAGCTGGGGCAGCCTGGTAAGAACAGGAACTTCCCACCTTTGGGGCCAGGGAACCCCCTTGGAGCACACTGGCAGGGGAACCCCCTTGAAACAGCCCCCCCACTACACTGCACCCACTCCAGCTCCCCCAGTGAGCCAAAACCATCCTCGTCTCCTCCCGGCACTCACTGTGAGGCCTAGGGTGAGGCTCCCAGCCTCTCTGAACCAGCTCCTTTGTCAGGATGAAGCACAGAACGTCCACCCAGCGCGTCCCCTAGCCTGCAGGTTGCAGCTGTGTGCCCAAACCAGAGACACACCCACTTCACCTCACTTGGCCTGATAGGAGCCAGGTGCAGTGGCACATGCCTGTCCCCAGCATCCTGAGAGGCTGAGGCAGGAGGATCACAGCTTCCAGCCCAGCCTGGGCAACTCAGTGCCTTAACAAGACCTGTCTCAATATAAAAAAAAGGGCACCAGGGAGCTGGAAGTAGCTCAGTGGTAGAGTAATCCCAGCACTCAGGAGGCTGAGGCAGGAGGATCGTTGTAAGTTTGAGGCAAACCTGGACTACATAGTGAATTCAGGCCTATCCTGAATTGCATAGTGAGACCCTGTCTCAATCAATCAATAATTTTTAAGAATTCCCCAAAATGGCTCTTCCTGAGAGTGGCCTGAGGTGTCCTGTGAAAATGGTTTGCTATTCTCTCGACCCAGGAAATCCCACAAAATCATGCAAGTCAAAAGGCTCAAATCTTTGCGTTCACTTTAAGAACATGCCTGAAACTGCCCAGGCCATCAAGGGGATGCATATCCAAAAGGTCACCATGTATCTGAAGGATGTCACATTAAAGAAGCAGTGTGTGCCATTCCAACGTTACAATGGTGGAGTTGGTAGACGTGTCCAGGCCAAACAGTGGGGCTGGACACAGGGTCGGTGGCCCAAAAAGGGTGCTGAATTTTTGCTGCACATGCTTAAAAATGCAGAGAGTAATGCTGAGCTCACGGGTGTAGATGTAGATTCTGTGGTTATTGAACATATCCAGGTGAGCAAAGCACCCAAGATGCGCCGCCGTGCTTACAGAGCTCATGGCCGGATTGACCCGTACATGAGCCCCCTGCCACATTGAGATGCTCCTTACTGAAAAGGAATAAATCGTTCCTCAACCAGAGGAGGAGGTTGCACAGAAGAAAAAGATAGCCCAGAAGAAACTGAAGAAACAAAAACTTAGAGCACGGGAATAAATTAAGCATAAAATAAATGCAAATAAAATTAATGTTGTTGGCTGTTAGTAAAAAAAAAAAAAAAAAAAAATTCCCCAAAATGTAGTGGCATAAAAATTTTTTGCAGTAAGGGATTTGAACCCAGGACCTTGTCCAGGGTAGACAATGCAGAGGGCTCAGACCCCTGTAGATCAGGGCATAACAGCCCACATATGTAATCCCAGCACTCAGGAGGCTGAGGCAGAGGGGCATTGCGAGTTTGAGACCAGCCTGGGCTACACAGTGAGCTCAAGGCAGCCTGAACTGCATAGTGAGACGCTGTCTCAAAAAGACCAAAAAAAAAGTGCCAGGGAAAGATGTAGAGGAATCCAGGCCGTCTGGATTAAAAATTCTGGTCAACAGAGGATGTTATCCGGTTCTGAGTTTTAATATTTTAAAAGTAGAAACTTAATATTTAATGTTTTACCTTTAATATTACATTGAATATTTAATATTTTACAAGGAGTCAGAGGAAAGAAAGAGGGAGACAAGGAATGCTGGAAGGGGGTGGGGACTCTGGGGATGGGACAGGGAGGAAAACAAGGGCACCCAGGCGCAGGGACATCAGATTGCCTCAGTCTGATCCCCTCGATCTCCTGCTGCCCTCCAGGCACTGTAAGTCCCAGCCGCCATGTCCCCCAGGCCACACCGTGCTGTGATGACAGCAGGTCACCCCCAGCCCCAGCCCAGGTTTCCCCCTTTCAGCTCCAAACTCGAAACCCCTGCCAGCTGCCCAGCTCCTTAAGGGGACCGCACCCGCTGTGCCTGAAGCCCGGCCTGCCACATGTCCCCACTGTCACCACTGGCCTGTGCCTCTGGGTACTTGCCGAGCAGCCTCAGGTCCTGTTAGAGGAGGTCCTGCTATAGGAGACAAGAACAGAGAACAGAGGTCCCTGAAGAGCACAGGGTGGAACACGCAGAGCGCAGCATGACCCTGGATCCGGTGGAGGCCTCCAGGACGCCACCTGCCCACAGGTTTCGGAAGCTTCCGAAGGTGGACTCTGACTTCACATCGCTAACGGTCAGTGCTTTGCCTCTGAACCCAGCCGCCTGCCTCATAATAGCTTTGTTTCCGTAAACCTGCTCCAAACCCTCTGGGGAAACTTTATTATCACCCTCATTTTTAGATGAGGCCGTTGAGGCTCAGAGAGGTCAAGCAAGCTTCCTAAGGTCACACAGCCTGGACTGGCACAGAGGTGGGGTGGACTGTCCCAGTACATCCCGCACGCATGCACCCTTCCCCAATCCAGCCACCAGGGCTCCTGCCACCTCTGCCCTCTTGGTGTGAAAAGTGGCAGGATGAGGAGACACTGTCGGGGAGAGGGGGAGTAGGAAGGGAAAGAAGATTCAAGCTGGGACAGAGAGGTCCGCCTGCCTGTCACTGCAGGTCCCTTCCTCCTCCTGGCCTAGGGGAGGCTGCGCCTCAGCCCTGGGTGGCCTCAGACCCCAAGGACGTGCACCACACATTAGCCTGGGACTGCTGCATCCCCCGCTACCCTTTCCCGAGCCTCAGTTTCCTGCTCAGTGAGATGGGAGAAGAACCTGGTTTCTGGGCTCAAATAAGGGCGTAAAAAACAGGCTGATAGAGGGGCAGCTTCCAGCCACGGATGGGACACTAGTCCGTCATCCCAGCATTCTGGGAGGCTGAGGCACAAGGGTTGCAAGTTCAAGCCCAGCCTGGACAACTTAGTGACTTAGCAAGATCTTGTCTGAAAATTAAAAATAAAGATGGCTGGGTCTGGATCTCGGTGTGAAGGCCCCGCCTTCCACCTGCAGCACTGCAAAAGCAGCAAAGCAGGGCGGGGAGCTCCGCACCCAGAGGGCTGTGGGACCCCAGCCCCATCCTGCCCACAGCCAGGGGTTCAAATTTCCCCGGGGCCCACTGTCCCCATACCCACTTTCCCGGCAGTCTTGCGGCCTTGTGAGCCAGGGTGAGGGTCTGCCTCTGGCAAGTGCCAGCCCGTCCTGGCCCCACTTAAGGCTTCTGACGCTGTGCAGGTCCCTGCAGCCAGCAGCCTGCCCACCACACGCCAGCCCTGGGCCGGTGCAGCTCACTCCAGCCAGCAGGGGGCAGGATTCTCAGGAGCAAGGTCCTGCCCACACCAGGTCTTCTGTGACCCACAGATGACAACATGGCTGCAAGCTTAGGGACAGAGGCATGGAACAGGGCCACCCAGGGCGTCTGGAGGCGAGGTGCCAGGGGGCAGAAGCTAAGACCAGTCAGACACTGTGACACACACTTGCCATCCCGGCTCCTGGGAGGCTGAGGCTGTGGGATCCCCAGTTGGAGGCCAGCTGGGGCAATTTACATCAGAATAAGATAAACAGGGACGGAGTGCGGCTTGGTGGTAAGCACTTGCCTAGCAGGTGCCAGGCCTTGGGTCTTATCCCCAGCACCGCAGACCACAAAAATAAAATAGAATAGAATTGATCTGGAAGCTTTTAGGGAACACATAACACTGTTTCTACCCCAGTTCTTCCAGCAACCAGAGCAGGTGGGCACTGGGCCGGCGCAGCTTCACAACTAGAGGCCAACGTAGCCTCACCAGGCAGAGGCGGAAAAAAGAAAGCACAGGCCGGTGCTGCTCATGAACAGAAAGACGAGGTCCTGACTGGAGCACTGGCAAACTGAATCGGTCTACACAGAGGATGGAAGTAAAGGCGCACCTGCATCTCTGCCGCAGAGGCTGAGGCAGGAGAGTCGGGAGTTCCAGCCCAGCCCGGGGAATTGAGAGACTTGGCGACACCCTGTCTCAAAACAAACAAAATGGGCCTTCTGTTTGTTCATTTTCTTGAAACAAGGTAGTATTGCTGTGCAGTTCAAGCTGGTCTTAAACTCACAGTGATCCTCCTGCCTCAGCCTCCCGATTCCTGGGATTACAGACATGTGCCACCATGCCTCACAACTGAGCTTTATCTAAATCTAGATTTGAACAAAGTGTAATATATATATATATATATCAGCCGGATGTTTAAGAATAATAAGGATAGGGGCCGGCGAGATGGTTCAGTGGTCTAAAGTGCCTGCTTAGGAGGGCTCAGGCGACTGCAGGGACTGCAGTTCGATCCCCGGCACCACATGCTGCGCCAGCGCCACCACCAGGGCAGGCTGAGCCAGCCACAAAATGAATAAATAAAGAAACAAACAAACACAACAAGCAAATAAATAAATAAATAAATAAAATTTAAAAAAAAAAAAAGAATAATAAGGATAATAAGGAATTACTGTTAATATGTTAGAGGATGACGAAGGGCTAGCCAGTTATGCTTTTTAAAGTCCTGTCTTAGTCATGCAAGTGTTTACTGGCGATGCGTGACTGCTGCGCCCGGGGGGCCTTATGCTGGTCTGCTGGGGACAATGGGGGAGACTTTGGCGGGGGGTCGGGAGCCGTGCTCTGTGGATGTGTACATGCTTTTCACCTATGATTCACTTTTCTTTTTTTTTCTTTTTTGCGTTTCAAATCTTCTGTAATAAAAAATTAACCGAGGCAAGAGGTCCCTTCAGAGCTTTTCAGGAGTTCTTTTGTTTTGGTCCTGGAGAGTGAACCCACGGCCTTCACACTGACTCCATCCTCAACCCTTTCTTATTTTTTAATTTTGAGATAGGGTCTCAAAACAAAAAAGATAGTAGGTCGCTCAGTTGCCCCGGCTGTGCTTGAACTTGGAATCCTCCTGCCTCAGCTTGCCAGGGGGCTGGGAGGACAGGCAGTGCACCGCGCCGGCCCAGCTCTCCTCCCCTCTTGGGCCTGCAGGACATGTCCCTCCCGGCCTCATCTCCTGCCAGGTTTGCCTTGCAGCTCTGACTTTGGGACCCTTCTACCCTCCCTGTGACAGCTGTGTGGGGACACATTCTCCTGCATGTCTTGCTCCGGTCCTGGCACTGCGCGGAGTGGCTCTGGGAGCCGTCCTAGCTAACCTCATGGTTGCTGGCTGTGCGTCAGGCAGCTTTCTAAATACCCTATGCGTTCAGTCCTCCCGACCGCCACAGGGCTCCTCACCAGATGGAGGTACTAGGGTCAGAGAGGTTAGTTACTAGTGTAAGGCCACACAGCGGCTGCCAGCCACACCTGGCCAGGCTCAGGCCTCTGGAGTCCGAGCACCTAACTACTCTGCCTGTCTCCCGCGTAGGGACCCCAGACTGTCCCCCAGTAACCTTCTGCGAAGGCACTTGACTAAGCTCCTGCCCCCACAGCCTCCCGCCGGCTGTGACAGCCGTACCTGATTCCTGCACACGCGTCATGCTGTAGAGACAGGACGAGGGGGAGGGCATCTAATTTTAGAAATAATTATGCCATATCAGGCTCCAGCTGGGGGACTCAGGACAGAAGACCCCCAACCAGGCACTCCCCACACCCTTTCCCAGAAGGCCATGCAGGGCTCCCCAGCCCCTCCTCTGTCTGTAGTCACCTTCCTGCTCCCAGGACGCCCACAGCTTCCCCAGCTGGAGCTGCCCTTTCCTCCCAGGTGGTCCATCTCCATGGCAACAGCCCCATCACAGGTGGTCTGTCTCCAGGGCAACCAGGTACCTGGGAGGCTGTGACCCAGCCTGCAGCCCCCTCCCACGCTCTCTCCCACGCCCCATCAAGGCAGCTCTGGGAGAGGAACCTAGGGGACCCTGCTAGGATGCTGGTCCCAGAGAGGACATGGGACAGCCCACAGTCCTTGTCGTGCTTAAGTACTTACTAAGTCTCCAGTCCCCACCCAGCTCAGGTGCAGTCCCTTCCTCTGCCAACTCCCACTGGGGACCAGAAGGGGGAGACTCTGGCCAAGGAAAAAAAGGCACATGGCACACGCCAGGCCTCGGGGAGGCTGAAGCAGAAGGAGCGCAAGTTTGAGCCCAGTCCGGACAACACAGCAATTTTTCAAGATCTTCTACCAAAATAAAAACTAAAAAAGGGGCTGAGAATGGAGCTCAGTGCAAAGGCCCTGGGTTCCATCCCTAGTACTACAGAAAAGGAAGAAAACAGAAGAGAGAGAAAGATGGAGGGAGGAAAAGAAAGAAGGAACATAAGGTCATGTCTCAGGGACCTGCCAACACCTCCAGAGAGGAACGGCAGCCCCCACACAACCCCCCACTGGGGACAGAGGAGCACCCCGAATGCCACACATCCCCCATTCATTTGTGCACTGTGATGGGGGAGGGGTGTGCAGGAATGAGAGGGGAGGGCAGAGAACAAACAAGATAAATCAGCAAATTACAGAATAGCTCAGGAAATTGCTGCGGAGGCCGGGAAGGAGGGACAGAAGGCGTCAGCGGTGGCGGATGAGTCAAAGGGAAGGGTGGGCCGCACTGTGGGAGCAGCCTGCGCACAGGCCCCAGCCTGACCCTGACCTCCAGGCACTCGGGAGGACAGGAACATGGGGCCCTCTCAGCTGTCCTTCTGTCACAGAGAGCAGAGCCTGCCATCCAGGGAGACAGAAACATTTTCTTTTTTTTCTTTTAGCCTAGGCTAGCTTTCAATTTGCAGCAGTCCTCCTGCCTCAGCCTCCTGCATGCAGGGTTGCAGGTGTGCACCACCAGGCCTGCCTGAGTTTGGATACCCATCTGATCACCCATTTCACAGATATGGACACTGAGTCGGGAGAGTATAGATTTCCCCATAGTCACAGGGCTGGGATGCAGGAGGACCTAGACTTGACTCCAGGTGATTTGTTAATGTCCCTCACACACTCCTTGGGGAAGTCCCCTGGTCCCCAGCTTTTATCAGCCACCAAGTAAATCTGTTGCCCTGCCCACACCTTTGTGCTGTGTCACAGATTTGTTGCCCAGTCCTTCTGCTTGGTTCACAGTAAACACTCAATGAACACCTTTTCCCAAGAGCCCAGAGGGCAGAAATCAGAGCCTAAAGGGCTCGGCAAGGGGACGCAACCTCCTGAGGTCACACAGGGCTTCCGCCCTGCACACTGGGGAGCAGGCTCACGGCCTCTTCCTAGACCACTCCTCCCCGGCCATCCAAGGGAGCCACCCACCCCGTGCCTGGTCCCATGGGGACCCTGGCCTTCAGCCTCCTGGGATGTACTTTCTGGGCCTCTGGCCAACGCGACAGTCTGGGAACAGAGCCGGCTTGAGTCACAGGTGGCAGAGTAGAAGCCAAGCTACAGTCAAAGCTGCGGAGGACACAGAGGGCGGGGAGGGCGGGGGTGGGGACAGGGTGGGCAGCGCACAGTGACACACAGGCTTGGGCAGCAGGGCCATGGCTCACTCCCCGTGGAGATGCTCAGCATCTGAGCCTGTCCCTGCTCGGTCTCCTTAGAGAGGCAGGGGACAGGCCCCATCCCGGGGGTCAGGATGCCCTGCTCTGGCCCCAGTGCTGCCCACTAAGCAGTCACAGCTTCTGGCCTGGGTGCGAATGGGGGCCTGGTGATGATGCCCTGTGGGCGCCTTCCACCACACAGGGCCCTGAGCTCCCTCTCGTCATGAGGAGCCTGAGCCTGGGAACACCCATGGCGCTCTAAGTTGCACAGGAGAGACTCCTGCTAAAGCCTGGCATGGCGGCACACCAGCCCACCACTCCGGGAGGCTGAAGCAGGAGGACTGCAAGTTTCCGTGGAGCCTGGCAAACTTAGCAAGACCCTATCTTAAAATTTAAAAAGTAATTTAAAAGAGCTGTGGACGCAGCTCAGGGCCAAGACCCAGGGCTCCTCTCACTACTGCAGGGAAGAAAAAAAAAAAAGTGAAATGTAAACAGGATCCTGAGGATAAGAGGGAGCCACGGAAGGTTCTGGAGCCCAAAAGTGAGGCTGCCCCTGATCCGTGGCTGCCTGGGCAGGCACCTGCAGACCCTGGAGGTCCTGCCTCAGGGGGCGCGAGGAGTAGGCCTGGTCCAGGCCGGACCCCCCCGTCCGCCGCCCCCGCTCCCGCCCTGCCTGTCGTTTTCTCAAGTCTGTGCGGCAGAGGTTGGGGGAGCTGAGCGGGGTGAGGTTTCGGGTCCTTGCGCAGATGCAGGCATGGTGGCCACGCTGCGACCTCACCTGCGCCCACGTGTCCCCAGCACACCTGCGGCCCCGCCGCGCGTCCTCGCGCGCCCCTGCCACGCGCATAGGGGAGGCCGGCGGCGGGAGCGCGTGGCGGGGACGCGCACGGCGGAGCAGCCCGGGAGGTGGAGGCGGCGGCGGCGGCGGCGGCGGCGGCGGCGGCGGCGGCGGCGGCTGCTCGTGTCTGCTCCGGCGGCCCCCGCGCCGCAGCCCGCACCGTGTCCGCGCGGAGCCGCCCAGGTGAGTGACTGTGCCGCAGCCGGGACCACGGGCCCACGCGCGCAGCGCCCCTCGCACCCCTCTACGCAGGCCCCCGGAGCTCCCCCTGGAAACTTCGGGGACCCATCCCCGCGCGGGGTCCCCCTGCCTCTTGAGGGGGGCAGCACGGAGGGGCGGGGAGCGGGGTGGGCGCCTCCAGAGCTATGGAGACCCGGGGGTGAGGTGCGCCCCTCTCCGTGGGGACCCCGGCCGGGACGCAGAGCCCCGCGTGAGAAGGGAGCCCTCAGCCCTGCACAGCCCTGCGCCCACTGCTCTGGGGGCGCCCAGGAGAAAGGCAAAGCGGGGCGTCTCGTGTCTGGAGTCCGCACCGATCCCGATCGGCGGCCGTGGCCGCGCTGGAGCCGACAGAGCTGAGCCAGCGGGAGGGAGGGATTCGGGGTGCGGGGCTCAGCCCCGACTCTGCGGGCCTGTGTCTGAGCATAGGGGGCTCTGCCTATCTCCGAGGCTGGCCTGGGTACCCTGCACCTCTGCGTCTGGCCTGGGGCTGAGGGGCTGTGAGCCCCATTCAACAAGTTGGGGGAGTAGCACCTTGTGCCTCATATGGGGGAGAGGAGATTCAGGTCCGCCAGGTCCGCAGACCCCTGTACAGCTAGCCTCAGATGCTCTGCTAGCCTCTGTGCTCTGAGGTGCAGCTGTCCCCCCCCCCCACCCCCAGATCCTGATAATCGGAATTTCTGGGGACAGGGGCCCTGGAACCTGCGTGCTTAATCCACACCCCCAGTGAACTCTTGGGGGAGGTCTGGTGCCAAGGGACCCTGACAGTACAAGCATCAGGGGCCCCCTGAGAGGACTTTGGGGACTGCGAAGCTGAGGGAGCGGCCATGGGGGCTCCTTGGGAGAGGCGAGCAGCCAACTTGGGGTGATAGGAGGCGCAGGGTGCAGATTGGAAGCTGGTTCCCACAACTGGGGCTCTCTGAGACTGGGATGTTGTGGGCCCCCTGAACTTCCCCTGTGAGCCAAAGAAAGGGACCCAGAGACCCCCTAGGGTCCCTGTGGGGTTCACCTGGCTTCAGACAGTATGGAGTCACCAGATGGGGACACCCAGGGTCAGGGGGACTAAACCCAGTCTCTCCGCTTGCTTTTCCATTCCCGGTCCCCACTGGTGCTATGGGCGAGCCACCCCCTTTATGAACAGAGGAGAAAGTGGCCTGAGGGTCACCAAGCCCTCGAAGCCCTTGACATAGAAAACCCTAGACACAGGCTCTTCGGGTTCTCGTCTGCAGAGGATGGGGGTAGGCACTGCTGTCCACCCCCAGATCAGACCCCGCACCCAAAGGCACCTGGCGGGGTAGGAGCAGAAGCCCATCTGGGCCAAGGTTGGCTGCATCTTCCTCAGCACTGTCACCCCCGGCACCCCTGAGTCACTGTCTCCCCACCCGCTAGAGCGCCTCTCCCAGGACAACAGGAGCCAAGCTCGTCTCTGGGGGGCCCCAGCGAGCCGCCCACCACCCCACATGGCACTTGTGGGCCTGGGTGGAGCGAGGAGCTGGGGTTCTGTGGAGAGGAGCTGCTGTCAGACACGGGCTGTGCTGGGTTTTTCCAGCTCAGGAATTGTAAGTGGGCTGGGGTCTGCTCAGGTCCTCGGCGTCCTTTCTTCCACAGTCAGTTTCATTATCCATCCCTGGCGCTGGTGGGTGAAGGACTGCAGTACACAGTAGGGGCTCAGAGAGTGCTTCCCGATCTAGGGCCCCCCAGGTGAGCGGCAGCCCCTGCCCACAGGCTGCCAAGGAAAAGTGGGTCGGGAGGCCCCCGCCCCCAAAGGGTTGACAGGGAGTAATAGCAGATGGAGACTAATTAGAGCTTAATGAATTTCCATGGTTGAAAACCCCAAGAGGGCCTAGATCTAGGACGGAGGATGTGCCGATCCTGGGGGGCCAGCAGCAGGTCCCCAAAAATGGACCTCAGAGGGCAACCATGTGTCCCCAAAATTGTGCCCCAGAAAAACAGGCACTGCGTGAGGCTGGGCCCCCATGTTCCACCACTGTCATAGACACTGAGCCAGGGGTGACTGTGGTAGGGGGCAGAGGCTGGGGGGCCACATGGGCCTGGCCTGAAAGCGTCTGTGTCCTCCAGCCACCGTGGCTTCAGCCTCTCTTCAGCCTCTCCTCCTCTCCTGCTGACACGGGTGGCAACAGCCGCTGGCCTGAGAAAGGACAGGATGCAGGATGTGTCTGGATAACCTTGGGGAGCAGAGGGCTGAAGTGGGCTGGAAGGGGCTTGGAGCTCAGACACCCCCAGGGGACAGGTCTGGAGGGAGGTCCCCTTGGCCTGGGTCAGATGTAGATGTCAGAGGTGCCCGCAGTCTTTGGCTCATGGCCCCTTCCTCCATGAGCCCACAGTTCACTGTGTCTTCACCCTCTCTCAGCCTTCCTGCTTCCCAAACCCACTCTGGGGGACACTGGGCCCTGATGGTCAGGATGACCCCCTCAGGGTCCTTCACTTAGCCCAACTGCAGGGTCCCTTCTGCTGTGGTGAGTGACAGGGCCACAGGTCCCAGGATTCTGGTGCAGACATCTTTAGGAGCCACCGTTCTACTGGCCCAGGCCCCATTTCCCTGCTTATTGTCCTCCTGTAGCTCAGCCACCACATGACAATGGGCTTCCCCACTTCTGCTCCTGTAGACAGCAGCAGGGCTGTGTGTTTTGTTCAGTGAGAGTGGCACCTCGTACACAGCAGGCACACACTAAATACTTCTTGAACCAACGTGAAGGAGCAGACCTGTTATCTTAGCACTCAGGGAGGCTGAGACAGGAGGCTCCTAAGTTTGAACCCAGCTTGAGCAACTAAGTGTCTTAACAAGACTCTATCTCAAAATAGGAAAATAAAAAGGGCTGGGACAGAGTTCAGAGCAAAGACCCTGGATTCTTTCAATCCCCAGCACCACAAAAAAAGTAAAAAGCACTCAGGAGGCTGAGGCAGGAGGATCACTGGGAGCTTGAGGTCAACCTGAACTACAATGCAAAAGCCTGTCTAAAAAAAAAAACATTCACTGGGATGCAGCTCAGTGGTAGCCCCAGTACACCCCCAGATCAGCCCTGAGCAGAACACTTAGCAGAGGGCAGCTGGGGGGAGTGGGCAGGGGGCTGGCACACCACGGTGACCCCATACCCACTGAGGGCTGCGCACACCCGGCTGGGGGACATCAGTCAGAGGTGGCAGGGTCCATGCAGGCCCAGCGGCGCCGGCCTCCCTCTGTGGCCAAGGCCACTGCCTGCCCCACCTCCTCCGCAGCAGCCGCTCCTGCATGGTAATGAGCTTGTGTCCTTGAAACGTGGGTTGTCCCTTCCTGGACCCCCAAGGCCCAGCGGTGCATGCACTGAGGCCGGAGCCTGGGCAGGAAGCTTCACAGCCACCACCCCCGAAGTGGACTATTTTATTTCATTTTATTATTTTTTTCAGTACTGGGGATGCAACTCAGGGCCTTCACACTGAGCTCCATCCTCAGCCCTTTGTATCTTTAATTTGAGACAGCATCCTGCTGCATCGATAAACTGCCCCATGCAGGGCTCAAATTTGCAATCATCCTGCCTCAGCCTCCCAGAGTGCCAGGATGACAGGCCTGGGCCACCACGCTCAGCTCTGGCATTGTGCCTGTTCCATGCTGGCGCATCCTTGTTCCCTTGGGCAGGGTACAGGGAGGAGGGGGTATCGTTCCCGGGCACACAGCTGTCCCCTGTTGCCTAGCAGTCATAGCAGTGTCGCCGTGTGCTTGTTTTCCTGACTGTAGACTCCATGAGCCTGGGATCTTGGCCTTGCTCCCCCTGCTGTCCCTGCCCCGAGGATGCCAGGCGTGCAGACGCCCGAGCCTCAGCTTCCTTGTCTGGAGAGCAGCGTCACTGGGGCTCTGGCTGCAGGGGCTGAGGTTTGGGGTTTCAGCACAGGATGGGAATTTCCAGAAGACTCGGTCCTGGCCACTCAACTGCAGGGGCCCAGAGAAGGGGTGCCAGGCTGGTCCAGGCTCCCTGGTCTGCCCACATTGCCCACGCCACCCCATGCTGGACTTGCTGACCCCAAAGCTTCTTTGTGGTGGTCTCCCCCATTTAGTCAACAGCAGCTCCTACTTGGCAAAGCAGGCAGAAGCCAGGGTCCACCCGGAGCTGAGGGTGGTGGCACAGGCTTGTGATCCCAGAACTGGGGAGGCTGAAGCAGGAGGATCGCTGCTAGCCTGGGCCACATAGTGAGTTCAAGGTCAGCCTGGACTGCATAGCAAATCTGTGTTTAAAAAGAAAGAAACGACAACACAAAGTCAGGGTCCCTAGGAAGACAAGGGTCCCTCTCCCCATTCTGGAGAGCCACGGAAGGAATACAGGGTACAGGGATGTGAGGTGGAGATCTGTAGCCGCTCCTCCGCTCTGTGGCTCTGGGCACCGTGCTTGCCCTCTCTGGGCTCTGCTTCCCACTCTGTATCAGGCGGACTCATCCTGCTTCACAGGGGCATCAACTGATGGCGTGCTCTGGGCCAGAGAATGCTACAGCAGGGGCTGCCACCCAAAGGCTGTTCTGTCCCCCAAGGTGCACAGGGCCATGTCTGGGGACACATGTGGCTGTCACGAACGGCAGAGCTCCCGGCATGGGCAGGCAGGTGGAGGAGGCCAGGTTGCTGCTCAGCCCCTACAGGACCTGGGACGCAGCTAGATGGGCAGAGTTGCAGGCACGGAGGCTGGCGCTGGGGACAGCTCAGTGTTTCTAGGGGTGAGGCTGGGACATTGCAGCCCATCCTGGGGGACAGCAGGGACACAGCCGAGGTCCCAGGTCCAGAGCTCAGGGGAGACGTGGTGCCCAGGAGCCGGCGGGAGGGCGGTCAGTGAACAGATGCTGTCCAGGCTGAGAGGCCAGCAGGGGGCGCCCAAGGGGACAGGGAGCCCACGAGGGGGCCTCGGATCCCTTCCCACCGGGCACACGGGACACTGCCTGGGACAGAGACCAGGAGGATGGGCCCCACCTTGCCCTCGG